>QXVZ01026258.1:0-14029 GCA_008931825.1 Phallusia fumigata
TTATAGACTTGAGCCTGTCCGATTAAAGTTGGTTAGGGAGCAGGCTTAGTGCAGCCATCCGTGACAGTTTCATTAAAAAACGTTTGCATATAACTAAGGTCCCCACGAATGGTCCCATCAACGTGTTTCTCATACTGCGTCTTTGATTCCCTATCACATAACGCCTTTTAATAACGATGTAGGTTCAACGCGTTCGACCTTGATCCACCAATTGTTCCCTTATATCTTCGGTGGGCAGAACAACACCTAAATGCAACAACAACAAGTTATGTTCATAATGAGTCCACCGTCGAGCTACCTGTCTCATTGCAGTTCCGTTCGATCATTTTGTATTTGATTTGTTTCGATTTTTTAAGTTATAATTTGGGACACTCAGGTTTCTTGCTCCGGGAAACACAAGTGACCGAGACAGGATTAGAACCCACAACCTCGCGAGCACAGTCAAGCTACCGTCTACAGTTATAATGTCATTAATGCTTAAATGCTGTTGCAACTACATTTCTCCCCATCAAATGAAATGTTAAAACAACATCAACAATTATTTTTCACCAGTTTCGCTGCTTTTATGAATACTGCACTACTGGTTGTTCTATCAGCTATCACGACAGAGCCGATACGCCCCACTGCTTTTGGTTACGGTTCAATGGCTCTCTGGATCCTAGCATGGGTGGTCAGCTTTTTGCCTCCTTATCTGCAGGTAAAGTATGTAAAAACATAACTGCTACCAGAGAGCTTGTATATAGTGAATACATTGTAATGTGAACGTTTCAACAAAAGATTTTGTACTGATGATGACAACAGCGATTGTTGAATTGTTGGCAACACAATGTATTTACTATATACAAGCTCTCTGGCAGTTGTGTTTTTAATTAAGCTGCTCTTCAAATACGTGTCTGGTGTTGTTAAGTCTGCTTTCTTCTGTAGATATATTTTACATACGGTAGAGCTGGGATTCGAACCGTCAACCTTACGATAAGCTTCTAAGTTAGAAATTTGGGACGACCCAGTTGAATAGCCAACACAGAAAATTTTCGAAAAAAGGATGTTTCTATTGCGAAAAACACAAACAACAGAATTTCAGTGCGAAATCTGGCAAAAATTGTCTTATAGTTCAACAAATATAAACAGGAAAAGGATTGATATTCTAGGCTAGATCAAATAACGGTTTAAAATACTCTATCATTATTCGTTTTTCACATTGTGCAATTTGAACAGGAAAATCTGGGACCTTACGCATTTTCGATTTGGATCGCCACTTCAATTTTGTATCTCATTTTCCTGCTGACTTCCCTGCCTGAAATCAACGGAAAAACGTCTGAAGAGATTCAAGAATACTTCAAGTAGTCAGCAGCAAAAAATAAAAAATGCTTTTACGATCGCTTCACTGCTTGTACAAAAGCGTATATTGCAAACAATGACCCTGTAAAACATCATCATAAAGTCACCATCATAAAAAACTGAAAAAACTAAATAAAAATTGTCCGACGAAACTGCAATGAGGCAGGTAGCTCGACGGTGAACTCATTATAGGCATTCAGGCGCTGTTCCACTCACAGAGGATAAATATGAAACAAAGAAACAATAGGGACAATTCAGTTCAGCCAAATTTCCAACGTTTTTCAATCAAATATTTCAAAAACCTTTTATGATCCATGCAATACCCAAATACCGAAATACCAACCACCCACCTGCTGGGAAACACATAATTATCCAAAATCTGTCGTCACTGTGGCTTACGTCAACGCAAAAACAATGAGCCAGTCTGCTAATTAAACAGAAGCCTGGCTGACTTCCAGCTGTGATAAGAAGAAAAGCAAATATTACGCAATATTGGCACCGAGCCAACAGCTGATACGTAATTAGCAGCACGTGCCCGCCACGCGTCGTAAAACAGATTGCTCTGGTGACGTCATACCCCACGGGCTCGATGACGTCATGTTTTTTAATGTTTTTGGGAGAATAGGCGGACCCTGCAAGTTTAAACAGTTTGGCTGATCTTTGGCCTATCTTTTGCCCAGTGCAGATGATTTACGTTGATGACGTCATGCCGTTTGCTACGGTGACGTCATAGGTAAACGGACCTGAAAAGCATTTGTAGTTTATTTCCTTATTTATAAAATTTAGCTGGATAAGATACGCAAAACGTATTTTTTATTTATTTTTAAGTGTTGTACCTTAAAATTATGGTAAGCTGCGTTTTGCGCTTTCAAGGATAAATTATGAAACAAACTAACAAAAATTAGTAGTTTCAAAGTATTGGTCCCAACTTAATGTAGTTGTAAATTTTCAGCGCCTACATCCCAGTAGATCAAAAGATATTCAATAATTTGTTTGTTTGCAGGGTCGTGCAAGACGCTTTTTGTATAGAAGCTCTTGGTCACACACCTGGTACACAACGCGCGCATTTATCCATCAGCACATTTTGTGAACATCGTGCACATTTTTTCCTCTGCACATTTTGCGTGTGCACATTTTAGCGCACAATGTTCGAAAAAAGTTTGCATGCCCGTCTCTCAAACAATGCACACGTTTATAAGCAAAATCTTTTTTCAAAAATTCTCTTTCGTGGGAGAATTGCTCGTTTATAAGCCTCCAACTTCATGGGTTGTTGTGCAGTTGAGTATTGAAGTACACCGTCGCTTTGTATGCCGGAAACTTTGTAGACGATTGTATCAAAATGACAGAACCAGTAAGTATGCTTTAAATTACAGTTATCGATTTGCAGCAGTGTTCTCATAGCAATCTCGTAGCACTTTTCGTCGCTTATATATTCCTATATCTGTCAATTTAGGAACACAAGATACGGACATGAAGAGTAGCTTAATTAAAAACATAAATTCCATAGAGCTTGTATACAGTAAATGCATTGTGTTGCAAACGTTTCGACAATCGCAGTTGTCATCACGCTTACGAGAAGCTTAAAATCGTGCTTTTATTTACAAGGCTCAACTTTTGCCTGAGAATACCACAATTTCTGTCAAGTCTTTGTGTTTTTGAAAATACAGCACAAAGCTGTTTGGGTGATTGGCAAACGTGTCTGTAAAAAAGACGAACAAAGCAAATTTATTTTCCTGTGTTGCCAAGTAGTTTTTACTTGCTAGTTTTAGGCAGAAAGCCTAAATAAGTCTACACAGCTGCAAATGTAACAGTGTTATACATGTAAGCAAGAAAAGGGCTGGAAAGAGCTTGCCTGCGGTGGGATTCGACCCACGACAAAAAATGAGATAGAGTTTTAGTCCAAACAACTTTGTAATGTCGTTGGTTCTAATCTTGATTTTGCTTTTCTTGTGTGCAAATAATGCAAATCTGAAACTCTCTACGTGGTTTAAAGTTAGAATTTGCTTTTTTGCGTCACGTCTTTTATTTTTAAGGATCTGACCTTGTTTTCGATTGGCTGTTTTAGTAGTTTTTCTGTAAATGGCCTTTTCTTGCTAAAGGGTTTTAAACGACAAATAATTTATTTTGATTTGAACCAACAAAATCTAATAGTGGCACAATTGAAGACCCATTCTAAACATAAAGGCTTTTATTGATAATTTCCAAAGTCGCTTACTTTTATTTCGTAAAACTAACAAAATCATGCTGCTTAAAAGTTTCTCAGACAAAAAATACAAATTTAAAAATACGACCATAACCTAAACATGTTTCAAACAATAATATCATTAACTTAAACATGTTTCCTTTTGAAAGTGGAACCCATCCATGAAAGCATAATGCATTGCCTGCCAAAAATTGAACACAAAAGCTTGCCTTTGTGCATGCTACGTGCAAATGCAATGCATCCATCACCAAATCTGCCACATTCACTCAATTGCAACACAAACACGCCTTGACTTAAAGACGCCAGGTCAAATGCAGTAGAGCATAGCTGGCTAAAGTTTGGCTTGCGTTCAATCAGACTTTGTGCTAAGGTGGCCCAAAGCCAAATCTGTACATTCCAACTTCTTGAGTTTCTTTCAGTGGGGGAAAGTTGAACAGCATTGCATAAACCTAGTGTATATTGTTGGTTTCAAGCAAACTAAAATCAACAACCAAAAATCTAAACTTTAAGTGACAAAAAGTCCTATACATGAGGTGTTGCTGCCAGACCTTGTATGAACTTATAAAAGGTTCTTCTGGCTAATGCATTTTTGCTTACTGAAGTTTCGACGTTTTATACATGTCGTCTTCCTTAGGACAAATAATACTCAAAGCGCGAAATATTACAACACACAAAGACGAACAAGGAAAAAATAAAACAGTTTATTGTCAGTTTCTCAAAGATACAAATGTAATAACTGTTAAGTCTACAAACAGATGGTAGCTCTTTGCCAAATTAAGCTCGTCTTTATCAGAGTAAATACATTTGTGGTTATATTTTACAGGAAAATTCGCGATACTGTTCAGTAGTTTTATTCTTCACCAGCACTTTGAGCTTCTTTCCGATTGGATATCACTTCGTGGTGCTTGGCCCGATGGTCCCTGCGCTACACAAAGTCTACAACGACACTTATCTGGTGAGAAAACTAAGTATGGATATTGGTATTACAATTTAAAGTTTTCTTTTGTGATACCGTACCAGCCAAAAATGGGATGTCGTGTTTTTAGAACTAAACTTATAATCATATATGTAACAAGCGATGTGATTGAGTGCACGAAGCTCGTTTGGAAACCCGCTTTAAGCGTGCAAGGTCGTGCATGTAAGAAGCGCTATGGTTGACTGCAAAAAGCTCGCTAGGAAAGCCGCTTTAAGCGTGCAAAGTCGTGCATGTAACAACAGCTATGGTTGACTGCACTAAGCTCGTATTTTGCCAAGATTTTTTCGCCGCTCTCATCTTGCGCAATGTCTGACGTCACAAACGGGGCAGAACGCCACCAGAGTGTTGTGTTTGCACGCTACAGTGAGCACGCGATTCTTGGCTTGCAGCCGAGATTTATCTGTTGGCATAGAAATGGTCTTGCCTAATCGAGCATGCGTTTGTCTTTGACACTTTCTGTGCGTTGGCATGTGCATGGCGCCAACTGGACTTACGGGGTCACAAGTTTACACGAAGTCCTTAAATCCAAACCCATTCTTCTGACCCAGAGAAATTAGCAAAAACGCAGGTTTTCTTGGCGTTAAGAAATGTTCGAAAACATTATTTATACACCTCATGACGTCTAACAGTTGCTCGACTATCTCCAGCTTGGTGATTGATTTAGTTGTAATATTTCGCTATGGTTTCTTTCACCGAGTGATAAGAACTCTACACAACTCAGTTTAACAGCAAATGATTCAGAATCCATCTGTTACCTGCCTTACCAGTTTATACAACTGTATTGAGATTATGATAACGTTTCTAAATACTAACCTGTCCTTTGAGGTGTGGTTAATTAGCCGTCTTTAAGTTGGACTTTAAAACATCAACTTTTAAAGTGGACCTTAAGTTTAAGTTGGACTTTAAACCACCAACTTTTAAGTTGGACCTTAAGTTTAAGTTGGAATTTAAACCACCAACTTTTAAGTTGGACCTTAAGTTTAATTTGGACTTTAAACCACCAACTTTTAAGTTGGACCTTAAGTCTAAGTTGGACTTTAAACCATCAAGTTTGAAACCCCAAAACCAGCAGTCTAAAACTTGAGTTTATTTCACTTGGTGAAAGACATAATAGCGACACAATAGCACTAAAACAGTCACCAAGCCGGAGATAGCTGCGCAACGTTAACACGTTATGAGGCGCAAAAAGTTAAGGGTAAAATTGTTGGATCGAGGTTAAACACGCTGTAGCTACACCGTAAGTGAAGTGGATTATTTGGTTTAAAAGATATCAAATATCACTTTTAAAGCTAAAGGTTGCCAACCCTGACACTGGACCATCACTAACATTCACGTCATCAAACCGTGTTTTTCTTACCAGATTCGCAACGGGGTTCCGCTTCCAAACGAAACCTGGCTGTTGCTTCTCACACTCACAATATCATTTGTCCTTGTCGGAGCATTCTTGGGTGGAATAAGCAACAAGTCGTTGCTGTCAATCTTCTCGCGAAAACACCTCCTCCAAATCGCTCATGTTCTCAACATAATTGGCGTCTCAATTATTTGTTTTGTGGGCGGTTTAACAGGTTCCTTCGAAGCTGTTATTATAGGAAGATTACTAGTTGGCATACCTGCTGGGATTTGGTATGGTAAGGATTTGAAATTGTTAAATCATATTTTATCTGTGTGTATCTGTGTGTATCTGTGTGTATCTGTGTGTATCTGTGTGTATCTGTTTGTATCTGTTTGTATCTGTTTGTATCTGTTTGTATCTGTTTGTATCTGTTTGTATCTGTGTATATCTGTGTGTATCTGTGTGTATGTAACTGTAGATCAAATGTTAGGATCTGGCCATCGATAACGGCACACTTCTACATAAATCACAGTACGCCGGGTCCACAAGAGGCGTTTATGTCGAATCAGAGTCCGTAGCATTTTCAAGCATTTCCATTTAGCAGGCCGTGGGCTACAAAAATCTAGCCAGTGGTGGGATTCGAACCCCCGACATGAGCCGATTTAGGCTGAAGCTCTCGGCAGGCTACGGAGTTTGCGTAGCTCAGTATCTTTGTGAAGGATTTAAACGTCTTTTTGACGCAGGTTTGATTCCGATTGTCACTGCCGAGATCAGCGCCAGAAACAAACAATCATTCTGGCAAAGCCTCGCCGCAGTTTCTCTCATTTTCGCCACAATGGTCGCAGTATGCATTGCCCATCCTAAGGTGAGTGTGGTTGCGTGTTAAATGTCACCAAATGAAAATTAATTGCGACAAAGCTTAACGTCTATAGTTATAGTTTTCACAAGCCAGGAAACTTTGCCGTTAAGAAAATCATTTTACGAATTCAAACGCAACAAATTACAGTTCTTATAAACTTTCAATCTGTGGGTCGCGACCCCCATGGAGTTCACAAGCACTTTTTGTAGGGGTCACAAGAAACGTGTGCATTATAATCAAAGGGTAATCATATTTGTTTTAAAAGATGTCGCTGATTAGGTAGAGTCGCTTTTGTGGGTCACGGAAAACCTTTGTTATAGACCCAAACAATAGACATAGGTCAGAAGAACTAGACCAAAGCCAGCACTTTGTTTTGTGCAATCCTTTGAGACAGCCGTGATTAATTTCTCTGAAAACAATTTTAAAAGAAACATACAGGAAATTATTGCGCTCACGGCACTCACGGCACTCACGGCACTCACGCAAATAACGGCACATACGACGCTCATGGTAATTCACAGCGTTCGAATGATTTGCAAAATTCAGGATGATGCGACATTCGCAGCAATCAAGTCACTTCAAAGTGTTTTTTTTTGTTTCTTTTAGGGTTTAGGAAACGCTCAGCTGTGGCCAATAGTGGTTTCCGTTGCAGCTCTGCCCTCGATAGGATACCTCGTAGCGAGCAACTGGTTTCCCGAGACTCCGTTCTATCTGATCAGAGAGGAAAAGATGGAAGAAACTGCTGATGTGTTGAGGAAACTTCGAAGCAGCGATGACGTAAGTTATTAGCGAAACAAGCGAACCCAGAAATAGAAAATAAAAGTATTTAAACCTCCCACGATAATCACAATATTCAGGTGACTCACTGTACATCTGATGACACTAATGCCACTCATAATATTTACGATACTTGCGATCGTCACGACATTTAGGGATTCCCGGACAGTTTAGGACGTTAGGCACGCACAGAACACTGAACACAAGTTCACGAACACATTGTTAAGCTTTCACAAACTCGCATTCACACACTCACGAAATCACAAACTCGTCTTTGTTCACTACTCCGTATCTCTTTATCCATTTTTCTCATCTTCTCTCTTTTTCGATTCCCTTTTTCTCTTTTTCTTTCTCTCTCTCTTAATTTTTCGTGGTAATATTTGTAACTGACTTTGTGCTCACGCAGAGTTGTGAATCAAATACCTTCTGTTTTTAGGCAACCATCAAAGCTGAAATCTGCGCTATGGATGATGAAATACGAACCACTAAAGAGGTTCTAAGTCTTAAAGAGGTTCTTACAACAAGACAATACAGGTTAATAGTGAACGGTGCGAAATCATAACAGCCAGAGAACTTGTATGTAGTGAATACATTTCATGCCGTTTTTTATCATCCCTCGCACCTTGTGTTATCTGACTTCAATTCCGTTACTTCATGACGTCACTGATTGCGTCACGTTTCCATTTTTTCCTTACTTGTGTATACCCACGATTTTACGCTTCTCGTCATTATGCACTGATGATGACAACAACGCCAGAGCTTTTAATGAGCATGGCATTCAGTTGTAAGCTTTTTGAGAATATTTTTGGGAAATTGGTGGCTTTAGGACGGTAAACTCATCAAGTTGGAACACTGCCGTATGTTTCTTGCTCATGGGAACACAAGCGACGGAGACAGGATTAGAACCCACAACCATGCGAGCACAAGGCAGTCGTGCTAACCACTTGACCATCTTGGCGGCAAATATATGCACACATATCTATACATATAAATGTGAATCATAGCTGAATCAAAGACCTAATTCCTACATTTTTTTGTTTAAATTCAGGCGCGTATTCTTTGCCGTGATCGTGCTCTTCGGCGGTTTCATGCTGACAGGAGCGAACCACTTTTTCTTCTACACCGATTCGGTGTTCCTCCAAGCTGGTGTGAGCAGTGACTCCGTTACATTCGCAACCATCGGAATATTTGCACTCCAGTTTATCGTCTGTTTTCCAGCGGTAAGTTTCTGTGTGTGTCAGGGAATTATTTCCACATTCTCGGAAAACGACCTGGGACAGGTTCGGGAAACAGTTTTTCATTGGACCACGTGAGAAACAGAAAATATTTTAATGGGTCGGACCAAAGGTCTTGACTAAATTCTACGATAAATAAATGGCATCGTTTTCAAATACTAGCAAGAGTATGAGTTATGACTAAGCAATAAAAAAGTAAGTTTTCCTTGCACAAAACTTATTTACTCAAATATGTTTATTCTGTAATTGCAAATTAGCTTAAACGGGACGGTCAGAGTCAACAAAAGGGCCGTATGTGGCCCAGAGGCGTACAATGGCCCAGGTCTGTTCTGGCCTTTTTCGCCGTCAAAGTTAATTTTGTCCAAACCAGCCCAAATCACCTAGCGGACATTATTTTACTAGTGGTTCCAAAGCGGGTAGCCAGAAAGATTTTGAGGGGTCCAGTCTACAGGGTATCATAAGATCTGACTCATATGAACAAACACGGTTATCAAAATTGTAGCACACCATTAGGTTACACTGGTTCAGTTAGGAGAACCAGTGCAAACGAAAAGTGCTTAAACAGATGCACGTGGAAATGCAAAAAGCTGGTAAAGAAAAGGTGTAAGTTAAAAATAAAGTCAAAATAAAAAATGACCAAACATATTCTTTTTATCATTCTAACCATTTTGGAGCGAATCAACAGTTTAACTAAACAAAACTCTTTTTTCAGATCAAAATAATACAAAGATACGGAGGTTTGAAAGTTCACATCGGTTCGACCATAGCAGTGATTTTAGCGCTTGTTGTGCTGACAATCAGCCAAATCACAACCCCTTACGCACCAACCGTTATGCCAATAATCGCCATCGTCTCTGTCGCCATCTTTCTGATGACGTAAGTTTGAAATACTCCTACGTCATACCGTCACGTGATACAGAATGAGAGTTGATTAAAGCATTTACGTGCAGCAGCAACATATACTGGTGTTGCGGCCTAGCAGATAACCTTCGTATCTGTCTGTTGTTTGGGTTCGAATCGCACCGCAGACTAGATTTTTCTAGCCATGCGTTGCTAAATGGAAAGGGTTTAAAGGCTGACTATGATTCGGTATAACGCCTCTTGCATGCCTCATTGTAGTTTGGAAACTTTTCCAATTCAGATGCCAGATAACAAAAATCTGACATTTACGTAGCTATAGTTTCCCATTTGAAGTCATTTTTAGGACCATAGGTTGTAAAATACACTAAAACAAATTAGAGTAAACAATTAGTTAATTAAGATAAACTAATACTTTATTCGGTAACATATGTTATCCGGTATAATGATTCTAGGTTATGTGCTGGATTTGGAAGTTTCAATTATATTTCTCTGCAGCACCATCTAGCGGCTTGTTGTTTTTTTCGATTGTGGTGTTCCAATTCATTTTCCACAAGTCTTTTTACTTCCTTTGATCGAGTTTAATTGCTATTATAGACTTGAGCCTGTCCGATTAAAGTTCGTTAGGGAGCAGGCTTTGTGCAGCCATCCGTGACAGTTTCATTAAAAAACGTTTGCATATAACTATGGCCCTTATGAATGGTCCCATCAACTTTTTCCAGCTGTGTTTCTCACACTGAGCCAAACTTACGCTCTTGGGTCCCAATCACATGATGCCTTTAAATAACGGTGTAGGTGCAGCGCGTTCGACCTTGATCCACCAATTGTTCCCTTATATCTTCGGTGGGCGGAACAATGCCTGAATGCGTTATGCTCGTAATGAGTCCACCGTTCGATCATTTTGTGTTTGATTTGTTTCGATTTTTTAAGTTATAATTTGGGACACTTAGGTTTCTTGCTCAGGGAAACACAAGTGACCGAGACAGGATTAGAACCCACAACCTTGTGAGCACAGGTCAAGCTTCCGTCTACAGTTATAATGTCATTAAAGCTTAAATGCTGTTGCAACTATATCTCTCCCCATCAAATAAAATGTTAAAACAACATCGATAATTTTTTCTCCAGTTTCGCTGCTTTTATGAATACTGCACTACTGGTTGTTCTATCAGCTATTACGACAGAGCCGATACGCCCCACTGCTCTCGGTTATGGTTCAATGGCTCTGTGGATCCTAGCATGGGTGGTCAGCTTTTTGCCTCCTTATTTGCAGGTAATGTATATATCAGTTTGTTTTTGTTTTTTTTACGATCGGTGGGTGCAACAACGCCTGAATTAGTATGTTCATAGAACGTCTTTATTAAAAACATAACTGAGAGCTTGTATATAGTGAATACATTGTAATGCGAACGTTTCAACAAAAGATTTTGTGTTGATGATGACAACAGCGATTGTTGAAACCCCCCCATTACAATGTATTCACTACATACAAGCTCACTGGCCATTATGTGTTTAAATAAAGCTGCTCTTCAAATACGTGTCTGGTGTTCTTTAGTCTGCTTTGTTCTATAGATATATTTTACATGCGGTAGAGCTGGGATTCGAACCGTCAATCTTACGATAAGTTCTTAGTCTCTTGTGTTTTCCTGAATTATAAATTTGTGCAAACCCAGTTGAATAGTAAGGAATGCACCAAATTATAAAATGTTAGAAAAAAACAGAATGTTTTTGTTGCGAAAAACACAAACAACAGAATTTCAGTGCAGAAACTGCCGAAAAATCGTCTTATAGTTCAACAAATATAAATAGGAAAACAAATGATATTCTAGGCTAGATCAAATAATGGTTGAGAATACTCTACCATTATTCGTTTTTTCACATTGTGCAATTTGAACAGGAAAATCTGGGACCTTACGCATTTTCAATTTGGATCGCCACTTCCATTTTATATCTCATTTTCCTGCTGACTTCCCTGCCTGAGATTAACGGAAAAACGTCTGAAGAAATTCAGGAATACTTCAAGTAGTCAACAGCAAAAAATCAAAAATGTTTCTACGATCTCTTCACTGCTTGTACAAAAGCGTATATTGCAAACAATGACCCTGTAAAAGATGCGACTAACATATTGTGAATACAACTTACTGTTTGGAGTGTAAAAACGTGAATAAATACTACTAACAAAAGGTTTCAAGGCCATAAAAACCTTTTTGAAAACCACAAAACGTTGTTTTTATTGTCGACCGAAGGAACAACGCTCAATTAATTTGTATTATCAGCCCATTGTTGAGCTACATGCCTCATTGCAGTTTTCTGGTTGTTTCAGAAATGTTTTTCTGGTAGTATATCTAGTATTCAAACAACTTAGGTTTATTTGACAGAATATGTCCCTAAAAGACTTGAGATTTTCAATCAACAACATTTTGACAAAGTTAGCCCTATGACAGCCTTTTATTAAATATATTGAACTTCCTTTTTGAAAAAATATGACTCCATTTGACGACAATGAAGACTAAAATGGAGTTTTAATCTTCAGATTTTGAGCGTTAATTCGCCAATTATACGCCTGTTAATGGATTTTTTTTTCTGAAAATAGAAATTTGTGCATACGTACAACCACCACTGTACAAACCAAAAATGTTTCGCTAGGTGGCGTGTATGAGTTAAAACACTCGGAATTACAGAAATCAATAACGTGCCTGTTGATTTAAAGCCTATATCTTTGTTCATTTTTATCCTCGGTGAGCGGAACAACGCCTCAATGCGTTATGTTCATAGTAGGTCCACCAGCGAGTTACCTGTCTCATTGGATTATTTTTATTTGATTTTTTTCATCTTTGGTGACTTCAATTTTGGGTCAACCCGTCGGGTTTCGCTGGGTTGGAGCAATGTCGCTTAAGTTTCCCGCTCAGGTAAACACAAGCGACCGAGACAGGATTAGAACCCACAATCTTGCGAGCACAAGTCAGTGGCGCTAACCACTCGGCCATCGACAGGCGTTTGTTTGTCTAAACAAACGAACAGAAACCCTGGAGCCACAAAAACCCTACTCGGGATTTCTTCAGTAAAACAAACATTCCTTGTCTTGTATTCGCTAAAATTCCTGCACATTCTAATGTGACCTTCAACAAGATCCTAAAATTGGCTTGAAGCGCATTTTGTCCGCTAGCGGCAGTGTGGAGTTGTGTAAGTTTTTTTATGAAACACTGATCAGGAATCGCCCCGGGGTCGAACCAACTAAATTAGGTACACAATAGGCAGTCTTAAAAAATCTGACCACATCTTATTGGAGGTTTAAGTGAAGATAACACAATATGCCAACAACAACAAATTAAATTTCCCCATAAAAAGTCAAATTTTTTAACCTGCATCAGCCTCAGCCATTAGAAGCAATTTACATAACCCTATTTCTAAAGCGATTTCAAGAAATTAGTGGCATACATCGAATCACCTGGTGTCGCCTTTTGTCAAACTAACCAAATTTGTTTGCACAAAAACATTTCATAAATGTCTCACCTATGAAGCAAATTAAACCACATGTTACCCAATATGTCAAAACAAAGTCAGTTTTTGCAGAAAATTCCTCTGATCTTTGCCATGCTCAAATGCTAAAGTAACGATCACACACATAATATTAAATGTTAAAATATTTGCGTAGAAATAGATTGTGGGTTCTAATTCTGTCTCGGTCGCTTGTGTTTCCCTGAACAAGAAACTTAAACGGCAAACCAGTGGACCCTGTACTAGGACCCAAATTGAAGTAAAAAAAAACTGAAAAAATTAAATAAAAAATGAGGCAGGTAGCTCGACGGTGGACTCATTATGAGCACAAGGCATTCAGGCGTTGTTCCGCCCACCGGGAATAAAGAGAATGAAACAAACAGACAATAGGGACAATTTAGTTCAGCCAAATTTCCAACGTTTTCTAATCAAATATTTCAAAATCCTTTCCTGATCTATGCAATACCCAAATACCGAAATACCAACCACCCACCTGCTGGAAAACACATAATTATCCAAATCTGTCGTCACTGTGGCTTACGTCAACGCAAAAACAATGAGCTGGTCTGCTAATTAAACAGAAGCCTGCCTGACTTCCAGCTGTGATAAGAAGAAAAGCAAATATTACGCAATATTGGCACCGAGCCAACAGCTGATACGTAATTAGCACCACGTGCACGCCACGCGTCGTAAAACAGATTGCTCTGGTGACGTCATACCCCACGGGCTCGATGACGTCATGTTTTTAATGTGTTTGGGAGAATAGGCGGACCCTGCAAGTTTTAACAGTTTGGCTGATCTTTGGCCTATCTTTTGCCCAGTGCAGATGATTTACGTTGATGACGTCACGCCGTTTGCTACGGTGACGTCATAGGTAAACGGACCTGAAAAGTGTTTGTATTTTATTTTCCTTATCAAAATTAGTTGAATAAGATACGCGAAAACGTATTTTTTA
>QXVZ01026261.1:0-13116 GCA_008931825.1 Phallusia fumigata
GTGCAAATGTGGAGCTTTCTGCAGGTTGGAGAGGCAGCAACCAGGGCAGTTAGGCAATTGATTGATACAGTTAACTGTTGATTGAAGCACAACCATCTTTTCGATCGTCATTTGGAATGGTTCGAAAGCTTTCATGAAACCCGAAAATAGTGACTTTAGTTTCGGACGTTATGAGGCGATCAAGACCTTTCGAGAATAAATACATGCACATTTGTGCTGTAGTTTCGGTGTTTAGTCGAAATGCGCGATGGCCGGAGTGGTTTAATCTATTCCTCGATAGCAGGGAACCCTTTGAAGGTGGAAATACGTAGCGACCTGTGAATCATTCAGCTAACAAAATAACCATTAGAACAGTGTGGGTTTAATTGTGCATACGTACATGGCGCAATGCTGTGGAAATAACAAGCGTGGGATACCGTGTTTACTGGTTATGCAAAAGGCAAAGATTCCACATACATGCAGTCTCTCCTAACACAATAACAGTTGTCTGTATGTATAGAAGACATTAGCAGCTAGCTGTACAGAATTAGGCGAAGGGTTAATTGGGGTTTTGAGGTTTGAGATGGCGTATCTTCGCCAGCATCATCGGGTGACCTCCAAGGACGACATTGACCTTGCCAAGTCACCCAGCAAGGTCAAATTGCGCAAAAAGGTAAAGAACTGGCCAGAATAAGTCTTCAGATAGTTCGCCTTTACATTTCCTGTTGTGTTTTGGAATCTTCTGTTTCCCTTCGTTCAATTTGGAGAGGAAGCAGTTGGGACAAGTTTGTTTCTGCTAATTTTGGCGCAGTGGAGCCTAACGTTTGAAAACCACACACAAATTTGCGTTTGGGCCATTTCTCCATCTTCGACTTTTCGTAAAGTGAATTAAAACGTGTACATCACTGTATACAACTTAAGCTAGTCCTTGTTTTCTGTTTCCTGGTTTTTGTGAAGTACTTTTATGACCTTACTCCTCAAAAAAACTGAAACACTGCAATATACTATTCCAATACTTAACGACTTTTTAGAATCTAAAAGTCTGAGTTACTTTTATAAGCTCCACGAAACACAGTACAGCAAACTAAACTTATATATTTAAAAGTCTGAGTGACTTTTATAAGCTCCACGAAACACAGTACTACCAGCTAAACTTATATATTTACATCTACTTGTGTTATGTTTTTCAGAGGCCATCAATCATACGACCGCAGAGTATGATGATCAACAGTAGACCAGCTCAATACCAAGGTGCTTTATTTTGACATGTTTTAATAAGGGTTATCCAAAGCCAGGGAGCCACGTAAGCGCTACATGACAAGAAATTGTTTTTTAAACCTCGCACAACTAACTATTGGTGTTATTATTGAGTTAAATGCATTATTTAAAAAGTGACACCCATGTTGACAAAATTTAGTTTTTGGCGTTTTGCGAATCCACCGTTTTAGGAAAACTAAAAGTACAACAACAATTCAAACTATAACAGAGTGCGTTGAAATGTCAGCTTTGTTGTCGTTCTGTTTCCGGCTTATCACATGTATAGTTTAGTAAAATTTGTTTTTTAGTCTCATGTGAATGCTAATAAGTATGTGCCAAACTAGAATCATATGCAAATAAGTCCAAAAGTGCTATTTCTATTCTTCAAACAATTCAAATGTAAATTTATTTATTCGCGCCGTTGTGTGGAGTCACTTACCACAAGTTAAGTTCACCACGTTGATGCTTTAACAACATTCGTATAATTAACACAGTGGACTGTAGGGACTATCGTGTTTTGTATCTTCTTTACACAAAGCGCTGTCTAATGACGCCGCTGTGTTATTCTAATACGTGACGCGATGACACCTTCCGCTCTTCTACGTCATACACCACGTAGCAGGCAGCCTTATTCAGTCGGCTGCCGAGAAATTATGCATTAGGCTATAAAGCGCACATGTACATAATCACAACAATGCAGCTTACTGACGGGAAACGGATATTTCTACCTTGTATTAGTTAATTGTTGTATTNGTGACGCGATGACACCTTCCGCTCTTCTACGTCATACACCACGCAGCAGGCAGCCTTATTCAGTCGCCTGCCGAGAAATTATGCATTAAGCTATAAAGCGCACATGTACATAATCACAACAATGCAGCTTACTGTCGGGAAACGGATATTTCTACCTTGTATTAGTTAATTGTTGTATTATATTTTGAACGCTTTCTTGCCATCTAAATTTAACCACAAATAGGTTTTGTTTTATGTTTTAAATTCCCAACGATTTGAAAATACTCAAACTTATTTATTCTATTAACCTCATTACTTGTGCTGTTATGGGATTAAAAAAAATTTAACCACTATTTTAAAACCCCTCCGTTTGGTTGAACATTCTTATAAGGGCATTAGGTCTCATACTCTGTATTTTCCATCTACAGTTCCGAATACGGGATATGCAGGCGGCCCACAATCCCGCAACAACACGTCAAGGCCAGTTTCGGTTAGTGCAGTTCTTTCTATATGTGATCTGCTGTGTGGACAACGAAAGTGTGGATGTCTTAAATGACCTGCTAATCTAATAACTACGAAAGTCCACCAATAGGCTAAAAAACTTCGTATTACACCGTTAAACTGCTGTTGCCTCTACTATAAGTTAAATATATCCATTGTCGTTAGCATTTTGTCCTTTTGTATGAACTTTGGTGTGTTGCAATTCACAAATCTGTGTCTACAAAGTTACTTGGTATCCCCTAAGTATGCTGCGTGGACAACGAAAGTGTGAATTTATTTAATGACCTGTTGCTTTACATTGTTGTTGTGCTCTAATGTAGACGAAAGTCCACCAACATACTTAAAAATACAATATTAAGCAACTGCCTCTGTACGGTAAATGTGTCCAGTACCGTTGATAGTCTGTTTTTCACTTGTACTTCGGTTTGTTGCAGTCCACAAATCATAAATGTTACTGTGACATTGACTTGTTTCCACAGACTGTCGGCAAATTGTCAGTGTCCCAAACTGACCAGTATTCTGGAAACAATAAAAGCAACAGGTTGGTAATGTCTTGAAATATCTTGCAGTTTAATTTGCATGTGGTACGCGCCAAGTTAGATTTAACACCTGCTGGATGTTTTGCGTTTTCATGTCACTCATCTTGATGTAAAATAAGTAAAAAAATTCTGTAGTTGTTTTTGCATTCACTAATATGTTGATGTTACTTGTTTTCAACCGACACGTATTTTTATAACCAAGTTTCCCAGGGCCTTGTTTGTCTTTCTCTGTGTTACAAATAACTGTAAATAGATTTAACAAAAATCACGTTGGTTAGAACTTTTTTTCATTCAAAAAAACGTGCAAGAATGTTAAAACTGACCTAGACAGCAACCTTAGTTTCTAGATACAGTTTGGTAAAACAAAAATATTCCAAAGGTCATCATATTATGACGACGATGACGAGAGCACGCCTAGTCTATTCCAAATATCCAAGTAAGTTTTAGTACAAGACCTATATATATACTTACTGTTGTGCTTATAACGTTGTGTGTAGAGTTTAAGCAACAAGCATGTAGGTGGGGGTTGATGCGTGTTACCCGCGTATTTATATCACCGCTCGTTTGTTTTTTTACAGGAGAGAGCCGATCTCGGGCTCGATCGAGTCCCTTGACGAAGGTGGGTGGTTTTGTCGTGTGTGTTTGTATGTTAATGGTTACATGTAAATTGTGTTGCGACTGTGCTTTGACTGCGTGGCCGATAGAACATTTTATAGCCGGAATAGACAGCTTTTTTTGCATAATATATGAAACACCCCGTGGCTGCGTTAAAGAACGCTTTGTATTTATGGGTTCACTTGTACGTTTTGGTCAAGAAAGATTCGTCTGAATTTCTTCTAATTCGCGCATGTGACAGATGGACATCCGAAGTTGCATTGACAAATTTTGACCCCAGTTCACCCATTTCAATTTTTTAAGATGTAAAATCTTTATTTTCTGTGCTCTATTTTGCTTTAATGCATCGATATCAAAAGTATTGGTATCGTTTCAAAACTCAATTCGAAACCGGTTTTAGCCTGCAACAAAAATTGCATACATATTTTATATCGCCCCTCCCCTAATACGCAAACCTAATTTGCAGCTGCTATTTCGTAACACTTCAATGCTAACCTAATTAGGTTCCTAAAAAAACCTGTCGTTCAATTTTCCTTCTCCCAGCAGCTGACACCACCGAACTTGACAACGACCCAGATCTCATGCTAAAACCGGATGAGCCGGAGGCTTGGAGCGTCACAGCCGACAAGAAAGTGCTGAAGAAGATGACCAAGAAAGACATCAAGCGTCAGGATAACATCTATGGTAAGTACAGCGTTGCACAGATGTTGTCTGTGTGAATAATTGATACGGTTTTTGTGCTTCTGCTATGCATACTGTTACTTTTAGGCTGGGAAGGGGAAACCCAACTTCTCGAATCAGAATTGACAAATAAATATTATTTTTGGCTTTCAAATAGTCAAAAAACGCTATTATATGTGAAGGTATAGCTGGATTGGTTGTTTGTATTTTGGTGGTAATGTTTATCAGTAAAAAAGTCTTTTGTTCTATTCTATGACATTTATGAAAGCTAAACGCCATCATATTTATTTAAGAACACTTACAAATTAACACCCATGTTGTCTACAGAGTTCATCCAGACAGAGCGAAACTACTTGACCACGTTGAAGATTATGCAGAAGATTTACGCTCGCGGGATGGCTGATGAACTCAACTTCGACCAAACTCAGATCGAAAGATTCTTTCCTTCCATCGATGAACACGTGGACTTTGTGTCACAGTTTGTTCACAAGCTCGTCGAACGTCAGTCTGACAAGAAGGTAAGAACAACATGCAGCCATGATATTTAAATAGAAGTGGTTTGATCTTAGGTACACAATAAAAGGTTTTGAACAGTCTCAAAACAGATAGAAACCACTTTCGAAAAACGATGTTGTCATTATCAGGAAACGTAGAAAATGATTTGCAAGTACTGGATTGTATTTTCTTATTGTCAGCATATCTCTACGACTTTTGCATGGTTTTTAAGGTGGTTTTCTGGCTAGTTTTTTCCCATAGAATGTGGCAAATTTGTTCTTGGTTTTACGCGCTTGATGAAAAATGACACGTTTGACTTCACGAAGCTAGTTAGCCAACCCACTTTATGCAGCCAAAGTTGTATTTTAAATCACACAAATCATAACTAACGGCTTTTCAATGCCCACATAACAAAACCTTTATCCTTCAAAGGTTGTGGAGAAGATCGGCGATGTCCTTGTAGCTCAATGGGAAAACTCCACAGGAAGCACAATGAAGCGATTACTTGGCGAGTTTAGTTGCAGGCATAATGATATTTCAACCAACTATAAAGAAAATTTGAAGAACGACAAAAAGTTCCAGGCTTTCATCAAGGTGGGTTGTGTACTCGTGTGATACGTCATCGATGAAAACCTGAACCGAAACAGAAACGTCAATTTGACGTCAGTTTCCCTCTATGGCTTTGCACTCGCTGAAAACTATTCCTGTTTTTATTTCTACTTCTAATAACAATTTTTATTGAGCTTTCATAAGTTAAAAAAATTTCAAATAGGAAAGTCAATACATGGAATACAGTTGAAATATAACGTTATAATATAGATTTTCCAACTTGTGGCAAATGTATGTTTGCGTACATACGTGGCGACGTCCTATTCAGGTCTTCATTCAACGTCTGGAAGCAACAGCCTGTGTGTAGTAAATTCTCTATCTATATTATCAACGTGGTATATTTCACAGAAATGTGAGAAGAACCCACTTGTTCGTCGCCAAGGAATCCCCGAATGTGCACTGCTAGTAACGCAACGTACAACGAAATACCCGCTCATGGTGCAAGCCCTCATCGAAAACTCCAAGGAGAAAGGTAACTTAAGCGACCGGTCACCACAAACGTTAGCTTTCGACAAACATCAGGCTCCTTGAAAATAAGATTCGGTGCCAACGCTCTATGACGATACCTATCCTTGCGCTCGTAGTATTACGTCATCACGTGTGACGTAATGTGCAGACACTAGGGGTGCTCGTACCGTCGCTGTTGTTTGCGCGGGGCGGGTCGGAGAGCAATACTTGAACAATGTGAAACAAATTCTTGAAGTTGCTCGTATTAATTCAATTGCTTCCGTAGATCACAAGGAGGACTTGGAAGATCTGAATCGAGCGTTGGAACTTTCTAAGGAGATCGCGAAGGACATCGACGAACAGGTCCAGGCGTGCGAGAGACAGCGTTTGTTGTTCGAAATCCACGACAAAACCGAGACTAAAACCACTACTACCTTCAAAGGTTCGCGAAAAATTGTTTTCGTGCAATATTATACAATGTATATTGTTTTACCAATAACTTTGTTTTAATTTCTTTTGGAAACTGCTGCACATATTGGATAATCAGTGCCGGATTTAGGCTTTCTTCCTGTAGCCAAGCTGATACTATAGAGTTTCAAATTATACATGTATTTTAATTGTATAAAAACGTTTTGCTTTATAATGTGTATTAAAAGACATATTATGACAACGAGATTTTAAGACAATACGGAAAAAAGTAAATAAAGTGTAAATCTTTTTGAGGCCTCTACAGACTGTGAACCCTTAAGCTAGCTTTATTAGCTTGTACCCAAATCTTGCTTTGCGGCTAGAATCTAGTTTAAACGATCTGTTTGATAGCAAAGCGCGTTGTTCTGTTTCATACACACAACACCTCACCTTTTCACTTTGTGACTTGTTGTTCACCTCGTGTCGTCACGTAATGTTGTCGTTTGTCTGCAGACGGTAGGAAGTTCGACCGCAAGGACTTGCTGAGGCGAAACCGGAAACTCCTCTATGCCTCCAACACTGTGCAATTGAAAATTTTGCGGAAGTTTCAAGGTAGGCGAGAAATATTAATAAAAATATGGGCTCGCATGGTGCATAATTTCTAAAAAAAGAATAATAAAACTGGATTTTAGAAAAAGGCAGAACACAGTGGATTTTAAGTTGAAGCAAGGCGTTAATCACAGTTTATACGGTTTAGATTGTGTATGGATCTATTGCTTAATATTAATTCGTGATAAACTTGAAAAAACAGTCTCAACCCAAGGACTTAAGTAACGGATGTTGCAACAAACACTGTTATGTTATGTTTTCCCCAACTCTTCTGCTTTTTCTGTGTTTTGGGCCCTGCTGTTCGAAAAGTGAAGTAACACAAGGTAACTAGGAATGAGGAAATACGTTTACGTGTTTAATTTCAGACACCCAGCTGCTCTTACTTACCGACTGCATCGTGTTTCTTCAAGAAAGCGGAGGCAAATACTCATTTCCCTCTGCCCAGGTGAGATATTCGACTTTACAAGAATGATGCAACATCTATTTTGGCCCAAAAATGCAAATATTATACCTGGCACATTAAAATATAAAATAAATATTGTTAGGGGATCGCCGGTTCCTTGCTATGTTCTCGGCTAAGCAATAAAATTGATACTAAACAGAGTGCTTTTAATTTTTGCCGATCTCTATGCTTTTAAATAATTTTAATGTGATAGGTGTTTTATGTAACAGATTTTCCTCATGTTTTGGGCGTTAAGACAACTTACAAAAGTCAGCAAATGAATCGTTCATCCAGCCTTTTTTACTTGTTTTCTTTTTCGCATAGTTTAACTCACAAAAGTTAGAATAAATTTTTTTACTCAGCCGGGGGTCCTCCCTCTGCAAAACCTCCTGGTGCGGGAAGTTGCGAGCGACGAGAAAGGACTTTACCTGATCAGCCCCGGGAGCCAGGTGATGTATGAGATGAAGACGCAGACGAGCGACGAATGCAAAACGCTCACACAGAAACTGAGGATGGCGGTCGGCAATTGTCCGGAAGGTTGGTTTTAATTGCAAACATGGCTGTAACGTGACTCATTACGAAATGACATCACAACTCTCTCTGACATCATAATATTTGAATTAATATATGACAATGACGTCACCATACTAATGTTGTCTGTCGTCATTGATGATGTCATTTTATAGCCAATGAAAATAAAGAATGGGCAAAGTACAAAAATTTTAAATTGCGTTTGTGACATATTCTGTGTGCTCATCCAGACGAGGGCATTCCTTCGGAGGATGAGGAGGAGCGCAAACAGCAGGAACAGCAACTCGACAAGGCCCGTCATCTCATCGTGAAACTGGAGCAGCATGACAAGAGGATCAACGAACTCCTCAAGGAGAAGATGAACGTCTTCAGAGATTTAGCAGAGTCTGTAGACAGGGGAAACCCCATCAGTAAGTTCAGTCTAGTAGTAAAGGAATTCTCACTTTATAGTTTAGTTATTTATGATAAGTGTAGTACTTCTTTTAATGTAGACCAGTGGTTCCAAACCTTTTAGTATTACTTTATACCACTTTATGTCAAGTAGAAGAGGAATAAAAAGTTCCAAAATAAACAAAGAAGCAATGCATAAAAAAAAATTTTGTGGACCACTGGGTTAATCCACTCAAAAATCATAGAAAACACCCCAAAAAATTGAGTCGATGACATTCATCCAGCTGTTATCAACACACAAACTATTTATTACAGCGCGCAACAGTTACTCCTACCCAACCTTCGTGCAATCATCCGATGACGATTTGGGAGCGAAACATCACGTGCCGATGGCCTCCCCAACTCTCCACAAAGCTCTGGAACAAGGTAAGTCACAAAAATAGCCCAGCAATTAAAAAAAAAGTTAACGTCACAAAAATCAGTCTGTAAACTCTTTACCAGAGTTTTAAAGTTTCGTTTTGTCAAGGTCTTTTTTAAAACGTTGGTGTGTTTTGCTCTAAAACGCCTGGCAAGGGTAAAACAGCAATTAAAACCTTAAAAACGCAAATATCAGTTTGAAAAATCTTAATACCAAGTTTAAAAGGTTTGTTTTCGAACGTTCAGTCACGAAGCTATCCAACGCGATCTATGGGGCTGGGGGACTTTCCCGTCACCCATCAAGTGTGGGTGAACACGACAGCGGAAACAGGTCGACCCAAGCTTTACCCAAGCGATCCGACACCTTCGGTGGATTCGACAACGGCAAGGAACCGCCGTCACCGCGTTGTAAGTTACGTTGGTTTTTCGAATCTTAATTTTCTGATAATAGTCACAGTTTGGAAACTGAGACTTTGGTTCCTGTATGAGATTGGAGAATCTACGTTGCGCATATAGAAGAAGATATCCAGTAAACCAGTACTTTTCTATGTTTCGACAAACGCCATTGTCAGGTTGTCAAGAAAAAGGCGTAGCAACTGTTTAAATGTCACTGATGACAAGGGCCTTTAAAAGGGGAAGATCCAGCATTAAATGGCATTTTGAAATTTTATGTACTATAAAGCATTAAGACAGCCGTCGTTGAGTATGCAGTGAAACCCCAGGATTGTATCTGAGTTCTTTGTGCATCTTCACCAAACAGCTTTAAATACGTTTTCCTGTGCTTCTGCAGCAAAATACATGAACACGTCACAGAGCGACAGCAAGCTGAAAGATCTAGAACACGAACCTTCTATTTCATCCGAATCATCGAAGCGCGACTCGGGACTCGTGGATTATGACGTCACAGTGCGAAGAACCGACTCCCAGGGCAGCATCACCAAGGCATGGGTAAGGATNGCCAATCCGCCTCGCACCCGTCCAGTAAGAAGCTACATATTGTGTAGAAGTAAGTTTAGCCCCCCCAGCGCCCCCCAACGGCAACCACGGGGCGATCGCCTGCCCCCCCCCCCCCAATCGACTAAACCCACTCACTCTCTTGGTCACGTGGCTCGACCGCATGGTCACGTGACGGCGGCATGGTCACGTGCACTTTGACGTCACGTCAATTGCGCGCGAACTCTCACTCACTTTGTGCTTGAAGTTTTCACCGTTTTTTGGTTGAAATCGGTTTTGCAAATTTCATCTTTTCCTTGGTTTGGCGTCGCAAGTTACGTAGATTTCGCAACCAGTTAAAATATGTCACAGTAGGATTTTTATGTTTATACGTTTGGCCACAGAAAACCTTTGGATTTTTTTTAACGCGACTTTTTTCGGTTTTGTAATCTGATTAAAACCTTGTACTCAGATGTTAGTTTGTAAGATTTGAGAACTGTGTAACACAATTTTTCCAATAAACAATCCCTTCAAAGACTTAACACCTGGGGACTTACTAAAGCAAAACGTTCTGTGTTACCTGATGGCAATTTATTGCTGGTTTAAGGGTTTTCGGATCCTCCTAAACCGTTCTTTGCCACTAACGCTCGCCTCGTAGCAAAGAGAAAAATTTAGAATTTTCTTGAGTAAACGTTTTTGCTTTGCCTTGGTTTCTACCTTTCCAAATACTTTTATTTTCTTTCACAACGGCCTTGCAGTGTGCATGTCATATTTAATTGGACTGGACTAACAATCTGACGATTGTAGTTCCTTAACCAACGTAGAAGTGCATAGTTGAACTTAAAACTCAACATCCAACATCGGACGGACCTTTTTGCACCGAAGTTGCAACCCCCAATTTACAGAACACTGTCGGTCACAGTAAAACTAATGGTAACGCAAAGTCACTAGTCACAACTTAAACACAATAGCGACAAACAAATGAACATAGACTAACCCATTGTAGAGGTCCATGTATATGCGGGTCGCTGAAATAAAGAAATGCTATTCCTTGATCGAAGCTAATTTGCCCCGAGTAGAGAGTAGAACACAAGCAAGTCATCATAAGAATGTTTCCATTTTGAAACTTTAGCATTTATTGAGTCCGATGACAGCCACAAAATTGTGGTTTGAACAATTTAGGTGAAATAATGGGGAATTTTCTACTGTTGCGCCCAAAACTAAGTCGTTGACATAAAACAAGTTGTCTCAAAAAGCTATAAAAGCTGAACAAATACAATTTAGTTATTCTTTTGCCCAGATCATCTTATTTTGATGCTAACCGCTCATTCAAGTCCTCAAGTCGGTTTAGTGTGGTATCAAAACTGGGGAATTACCTTACGACCCAAAAATATATTCTCTGAGCCCCCTGGGGAAAACAAAAGCCCCATCTTCGTTCCACACTATCGTTTATGTGATGATTTCATGTTTTGCTCTCAACAATCCGAGTTATGTTGCATGGAATGCTTTAATCACTCTAACCAACCGGTCGTTCTATATTCGCGTTTCGTTCACCATTACACCTCGTTCTCTTCAGCAGGCTCCGAAGTTTCGAAAACTGCGAAACTCCCGTTCGGACGTAGCCATAAACGCCAGGATGCAGCCAGCGCCCCGCCCACCTCACACCTTCAAGTTCCCACCAATCACGAGCGCCTCTCGCCGGCGGACGGAGCCAACAACGTTTCTCCGTCGCATCTCAGTGATTGCTCGTCTGTGGAAAGGTCAAGTTCGTCGGCTTCGTCCAAAGACGGCGGGGAAAAGACCGGTGGTGGTGGTAGAAGATTTCACTTCGCCGCTTCCGATCCCAATTTTAAGACGAAACACGACCGCGAGGAAACTATGGAATTATTTTTCTAGCAAATCCACGCCGCGGTTTTGCACCAATCAAGTTCAGCATAAAAAGTCCGCGTACTTTTGCCAGGCAATCTTATATCGGCCACACCCCCGCCACGCCCCTTGTGTTTTTTTTGCCCGTCGCTTCACATTTTGTCTTTGTTCTTTTTTACAGCGATATTGGTTTCCACGCTTGCGATTTTACTCAGAGCGCGCGTTCTTCGTCTATTCTTATTATCCCCTCCCCCATTGTTTCGACTTAGCTAATTTTCACTTCTCGCTCGCGATAGTCGTTGCGTCATTCATGTTTTCACCTTACCTTCCGCTTACGCAATCATCACCGCATTACGTCATCGATAAGTGAAACCGTAGAAGTAGCATCCCTTTGTGACGTCACCGACAGAGACATTGTGACGTAACACCGAACCGCATACGACGCTGTTTTTGGACCCAGTTGATTGGCAGCAGTGTACTCGGGCCCCAACACGTGATGTGACGTCATATGACGCGCTCTTGCTCTTTTGAATGCTATGCAACTGTGCGCTCATCCGCTGGGCGTGTGTTGCGATTTTTACAACGTTAAACTGAATCTGTTTTCGTAAAATCTGCTCAACTGAGGGCTGTGCTTGTGTGGTATGCCGTAAGCTTATAGGTTTACCGTACTTTTGTTCGGGAATATTCAAACAGTGAATGCGTTCCACACAAGTACAGCCCCTAAATCCCATGCCTCCTCGCCACCCTTTACCACTGCAATATATATTTTGCTTCGTAGTAGTTTTTTATATCGTTCGTCTGACGAGCTGTGTGCGTCCACCGCACAGAAAGCTAACCGGCATGTGTGCGTTTTCGCTTTCACTCCTCCTCTTTTTCTCCTTTTTACTCCATCTCTCATCTTCCGAAACGTCGAGGTTCAAGGCAGACTTTTTTGTTTCCGAGTTTCGATTGCTTTTTTTATGAATCGCAAAAAACACGACGCTAGCAAACAAGCTGTGTTAAGTTGGCTGATTATTAGCTGTCAGTCAACTTTTTAAACAGAGTATATGAACCAGAATGTGATCCAGCAACATTGAATGAGAATTTCACTGTCTGTCTTCCTTACTGTATGATTTCATTGACCTCCCATCTACAATCAACATTGTATTTTAAGAAATGAGTCTGCTGCTAGCCACAATTGCTAAACAGATAGTCCAAAGCTAGGCAAACTGGCGCTAGGGTAGCATAGGCGTAGCCAAGGAGTGGCGAAAGGGGCCATGGACCCCCCAAAATTTCATTGTGTAGGTTGACCTTGAAAATATTTGGCCAATCCTAAAATTTGAAGCTGGCTTCGCTATTGTATTCTAAATATGTATAACGCACACTGGGATTGGATGAGAAACGTATTCCTAATGTATGCATACAAGATTAGTAAAACTGCAACGTTCCCAGGAGCTTATTGAACCATGTTACACAATCCACTGGGCGGTATTTACGCAATTTCATGCATCGATTGTAGATGAATACATTGAAACCCAGACAAGTCAGCTTTAACTACACCAGAGATATTTGGTTCCGTGTCCATTATAACAGCTACACACTTGCCAGGAAATAGGAAACCGTCGTATGCAAGAAAAGAGTGGGACCTCTGCATCCTAAGTGAAAACATTGTGTAGGTTAACAACG
>QXVZ01026263.1:0-15009 GCA_008931825.1 Phallusia fumigata
GTAACAGCATCACATTGCGTCGTGTAGTTTGGCGTCACATAAGCCATCAGCGCCGGCTGCCTTAATTTACAGTAGCCTTAGATAGTAAAACGTAGTTTCTAAAATGGCTTGCAGGAATGGAGGAATTGAAAAAATAAGCTAACAGTTCCTTGCGAAAAGTATTGCTCAGGAGGAATTGAAAAAATAAGTAACTTTTGAAAATATATCCGCATCACAAATTTAGCAAGTGTATCTTGTAACTTGCCGTGCCTGAGCATTTGGCTAAAAGATTCAAAGCGCTTGGACATGTACAGACATGGAAGTCGGGATTTGTGGTCGGTGATGGCCCGGGTTTTCACCCCGTGAAAATGTGTTACAAAGTCTTTAACTACTTTTGATGTATAGAGTGGCGACGTTGAACATCGAGCTTTAAGTTGCAACGACCGTGTACATGTGACACAGAAGACCGATTCCAGTCCAATGACCGAAACTGTGTTGTCAGACAATGAAGAATCTGGAAAAGCAAAAGAGCAATTGGTACAAAAAGGTTTAGAAAAGCTGAAATATTTACCTCGATGCAAACTGGAAGTAAATACCGAAGCTTTTGAAAGTTTGAACCGAACATCGCCTGAAGAAACGTACTTAAAACGTAATTCTAATAACTACTGCAACACTGAAATGTCAAATTGTTCACTTCCTTATGTAAAAAGTTATGAAAACAAACGTTTACAACATCGCCCGGGAAACCAACAGTTTGGGGCGTGCTCCGCTTCGACATGTAGTTTACCAGTGACTGGTAACCATTTGTCCAAAAAAATTTGTGGATATAAACAAACCAACATGTGAAATTATTTTGAACTGTACCAAATGTCTGTGCATAAATGACGCAAAATTATTTGTCCCGCGTTTTTACTTGTACAAATAAAACATGTCCTGCACAGAGACATTTGTGCTTTCTAAAAGATTCAGTTAAAGCTCTAAGCTACATCGGGATAAATATTATGGCGAGTACGGTTGCACATTTAAGTTTTCAAGACCAATTTTTATTAGACTTATCGTGGATTTTCTTTAGTTTCATTCTTTAGCAAAATCTTTGCACTACAGTGTTCAAACAGAGCACTCACAAACTATTCTTTGCCAAACAATCGAGCATTGAAACAGATACTCTCAACGTCGTGGCACAAGTGGAAAATTAATGTTTCACTATGAACCTTGAGTCATCCCAAAAATGCGACCTACGCCTTTTTGACGCTGTCGCTCTGCCTAATAAACTACACAGGCTTTTCGGCACGCCGAAAGAACGTATCAAGTAACGCTGCCTGTTGAATTTCACCATACAAAGCGTGAGTTATCTTTGATTTGACGCTCGTGAATAATTGCCATTGTAATCTAGTAAGAACATGCATTATATCAAAAGGATCACATATGTAAGTGTGTTGTCGTGGGTCTGCCCCAAACATTAGCTTTTTTACGAAAACGGTAGATTATTTGGAATGATCTTGTTGCGCTGCCATTTTCGGGATGTCTTAACGCACGAGCATGAGCGCACTTGGCCCCTCCTGGAATTCCGAAAAAATGCACTTTATTAATTTTATCTGTCAAAAAACTTTTTCTGTTCTATGAAAAAAGTATGTACGCAACAAGATTTGCCCACTGTTGGAAAATATTCTGCCGGCGCCAATGCGCACAAGCACCCAGTAGTTTAACCTTGTAGCAGTTTTAGTCCACTAGAGTACGAAAATAACGAACGGACACGCACAGTGTTTGTCATACAAATTTTATAGGTCTGTAAAAAAAGGCTGTGACAAAATACTGTAACTGAGTGTAATTGTTATGTCACAATGGCCGTGAACTTCAGTCAAATACAAACGTTTGTTTGGGCTCTGTTTGCACAACAGCACAATTCGACAGCAAAGCAAAATGGGGTTTGGTGCCTCCAAATTCGACAACTCTAATGTAGGTTCTGAGAAACCATCGCAGACTACAGGTATTTTCTTCAGTTAACTTCTAATGCATAACTTGTAAACGATCTTTAACCATTTCAAATAATGTTTCCACATTTTAAACGACTTTTTTTTTAATTTTATTGTATAGAGGATGAAAATGAAACCATTACTTTTACTGGAAGTTCCACCCACGATAAGAAAACAATCAAGACAATAGTGGAAAGGTGTTGAGTTAGTTGTTTTACAACAACAAAGTTACAAACTAAAGTTACTTCAAAGATATTAGACAAAAAACATTAAACTGATATTTCTAAACACGGACCTGCCAACATATGGTAAGAGTAATTCTGGTTCTTTGAACATAGCGTCTTTCGAGCGTAGGCCAATGACGAGTAACTGAAAATTCGCTACCCGCGGGGAGATTTCTTGTGGCCTGCGTGGCATTTTTCCAAATTACGTTTAAACTTGCATAATTAGCAACATGATTTGAGTAGCAGTCGATTTTAGGGTTTTTGTCATCATTAAATACGGGATCTGTAGTTGACGATGGAGATTCAATCCATTGTGCGATCAGCCGGTTTTTGCTACAATCATCGAATTTTGTAACCTACCGTTGATTCTTTATTTGCTTGTGGGCTTGTCGCTTGACGGCACTGCGTCCCTTTTTTTTCACTTTTACGATTTTCTTCGCCAGGACTACGATCGTGATGATCTGCCGCCCGCTAAACATTTTCTTTCGCATGCACTCTGCCGGTTGCTTGTTTGAAATGTAGTCGTTCGTATGATGGCGCTAGTGGGCATGCATGGTTTGGTCGAATGGTCCAAGGCGCTCGACCCATATTCAGAAGGGAAAAAATCTGATCGGGATTAGTTCTCGGGAAAAAAAAATATTTTTCTTATCATCGGCATGTCACAAAATATTGTTTCGCTACTTCCGAAATTCAGCGTCGCGCGGCTTGTAAACCAGGCATAAAAAGTTTGCAATTGAGTGGTCGGACAACAGAGATTGTGTAATTGCTTTTATTGTTTCAGATCGATGCTTAAGCACTTGACTGGCATTGATGGAAATAAGCCTTCGAACATAGTGGACTTTCAGATTGTCAACATTCAAGCAGGAAATCGAATTTTCCGCTTGTCGGAGCTCAGCAGAAGCTTATGCATTATCATTGGTAACTTTAATCCATCTGTTGCGGTTACTTATAATATTTGAGGTCTTATTGCTTGCGAAAAAACATTAGTATTTTTCATTGGCAGAGGGGGAGTGCAAAATAATTTGCGATGACAAGACTGACTTTCTAAAACGTGAAATCGCCGTGATGCGTAAATACGACATGTTTGGAATGAACACACCGAAGTTTTTTGAGAAAAATACACCTATCTACGTTATTGCTACCGAGGGGTACATACGTTAAATGTGTTTTTTTTATGAGCTTCTGATTTTTCGTTATGCTCAACAGGAGTCAACTGGCGGAGATAACTTCAACACATGTGATAAATAATTTTCAAATGAAGCGAGTCCATTGGCTGCACGATCTTGAAAAGTTGCGTACGGATTGCACGACGAAAGAAGGGTTTTTACGTTTCAATACAGTGATATTGCGTGTCTTAAAAAAGGTTTGTAAAGTCGGCAAACAAAACAGTTCCGAAAAAATCGTTTGCCTTTTTTCAGACACATATTTTTAATGACTGGGCAGATAGTGAAATAATGAAGATTTTAACACGTTTAAAGTGGGGTCAACTTCGTTTTATGCCAAGAAACACAACATTGTGTGAGGAAAACGAATACACAAACAGCATTTATATTTTGGTATTGGGAAGGTCAGTTACAATCGCATGGATCGAACCGAAAATGTTTGTGTTAGATTATGAAAGTCCACTTTATCTAGTTTCAAACTTTCGCGGAAAGACAGCGACGCAAGGTATCGACTGCCAGCCAGACGATTTCCACTGGTGATAGGTGAAGAACAAGCTTTTACTCAACACCCATTTGATTGTAACCTTGTGGCTAATGGGCCAACTTTCGTGTTGCCATTATCAACCCAATTATTAGAAGACGTTGTTTCTGAACTGGTTAGGTTTGTTTAGGTGTCAAAAATCGAACTTATGTATAATATCGGGTAAACTTACCAGGAAGAGATAAATGATTCTATTTCAAAGAAGTACTGGACTTACGTTAATGGTTGGAAGAGAATTTTTGAAAACAANGAAGGTCAGTATGGATTCACCCATTTCTGTTTGTTTCACCCATGTCTGTTTGTGTTAAATTATAAGTCTACTTTATTTAGTTTTAAACTTTCGCGGAAAGACAGCGACGCAAGGTATCGACTGCCAGCCAGACGATTTCCACTGGTGATAGGCGAAGAACAAGCTTTTACTCAACACCCATTTGATTGTAACCTTGTGGCCAATGGACCAACTTTCGTGTTGCCATTATCAACCCAATTATTAGAAGACGTTGTTTCTGAACTGGTTAGGTTTGTTTAGGTGTCAAAAATCGAACTTATGTATAATATCGGGTAAACTTACCAGGAAGAGATAAATGATTCTATTTCAAAGAAGTACTGGACTTACGTTAATGGTTGGAAGAGAATTTTTGAAAACAAGCAATCTATATCTTTAAAGAACAGACGTCAACTTCAAGCCGAGGTTAGTTCTTTCAAGTATCAGCAACCTTTTGAACGCAGCGTGCCAGTTTACAAATTATTTTTAAATGCTAATGACTTCTTATATGCCACGTTTATGACGTCACTACACAATGTTTCTGCGTTTAGTTGGCTACTCGTTACAATCTGTAAAATGCTGGTGAACCCGTACATACTGTAGCTCGTGCTACAGTTGCACTGCGCTCAACGTTAAAAAAAGTAAGAAGTCGCTTAACTAGGCTCAAAAAATACATTTGAACAACTTAAATCATATTGCGTGTCAGGGTCATCGACCTCTGGTTTGTTTGGTTTTCCAAAGTAAGCAAAAGCCACCACTAAATAACTAAACCCAAAACTGTTTGCTGATTTTTCTGTTGCGCTGTTCAATTTTATTAATTCTAAAGTCTAAAGTAAACCAACACACTTTTCTATTTGCAGGTGATAATTGTACAACTGCGGCAGGTTCGTAGACAATCAATTACTTTGCAAAAGTTATGATATTTGAAATGAGCGAACATATACAAACATTATCTATAGATGTCCGAGTTACGAAATCTAAGTCAATTCGACATTCACCAACTGTTTATGTTCGGTGTTTACGAGGAACACAATGAACAATCTGTCGTGGAAGACATTAAAATAACAGGAAAACTGGATTGGATAATTCCAGTAATTGGCAGTGTTGNTCACCAACTGTTTATGTTCGGTGTTTACGAGGAACACAATGAACAATCTGTCGTGGAAGACATTAAAATAACAGGAAAACTGGATTGGATAATTCCAGTAATTGGCAGTGTTGAAAAAAGGTTTGAAGACGCGTTGACCACTTTTCAAGCTTTCTCATTAATACAACGTAAGTCATTTTTTGCTACAAAAGTTCCATAAACTTTATGTTGTGTTGTGCCGACCCACAGTCACAGGTTTATAACCGATTTGGGCATTTTAGTACATAATCTTGACATCATTAAGCAGCAATTATGTTGTCGTCAACCCGCCAGTTTCCGTTTGGTCAAGAGTGCAACATCGCGGCTTGACACACTTCCTGAAGTTTTTTTTTCAACAACCAGTGTATGTCACCTAAATTGTTCTTTTATGACAGAGTTTCATTCTCCCAGCTGTTTGTAAACACGTTTACTAGCGCCAGTTATAAACAGTCCAGGGTTGCAATCAGTGTAACCCAGTGGTTTTTAAACTGTTTTCCTATGAAACGCTAAACACGGATCTGTTCATAACTCTTTTCATCAAAATATACCGGCCCAAATAGTTCTTAAAAGCGACGTGCTTTATTCATCAAACGTTCGGCATCAACTCATGCCATCATCAGTGATACAATGAGGTGATTGTTGCCGAAACAGTTGATGAATAAAGCATGTCGCTTTTGAAAAGTATTTGGGCCAGTATATTTTTGATAGGAGTTACTCCTATGAAGTTTGCAAGTTTTACACCCAAAACATTTAATCGTCGTCGACAAGGAACGAAATAATGTGTTACCCAACCACAAGATAGCAGCACATGCAACGAGTAATACTATGGTGAAGGGCGAGATATTAAGTGTAACGACTATGTAATTGTATATTAGCGATGCAAAATGTTTAAGCGACACCTTTCTTTTGCATTTGTTTCCACAAAAAAAATTACCACAGGTTGAGAAGTGCTGTTGAAACAACGTTTTATTATCTTGATCTGTCTAAGGTAAAATCAGTTTTTATGTTGGCTGAACTCAACAAGCAACAAACAGATGTGATGTTCCGTCTAAAACCCGGAAATCTTTAATTTACATTTTATTGCGCCCTTTCTACAACCAAAGCAGCAGAGGAAAATTGCAGACATTCAAACATTTTTGTTTATGGTTGTGCAGTGTCAAAAATAGCAGCGCCGTCCAAGTTGGTTGCCAAGACTACAACTGTCATCTTGCGTGTGCCAGAGCAGGAGCTACGCGGGATTGTGAACCAAGATGAATTGTGAGCAGCGCCATGAAACTACATCTCTTCCAGTTGGGTCAACAACTCGGCATATTGCTTCTGCAGATCCCGTTCCCTCTCAACTTGCACTTGATAATCTTGCTGCATTCTCTGTGAAATAAAAGAAATTTTTGTTCTGGTCTCCATGGGTTAGGGTCGATTCTAGTTGCTGTCTGAAAAGTGTTGCAAATTTAACATCATTCTGTGACAATGTCGTCTAATACAGCCTGCGTTAAGGTTTTACATACAACTCCCAGACAGAAAAAGAGTTTGTACTGTAGTTTTTTACCTCAAGCCGATGAGGAATTCCGCCACACTCAGCACGAAGTAACTCCTGGAATGTGTGATGTTCGATTTGGGAAGATTCGATTTTTTCGTACAGCTCATTGATTTGTTTCGTCATACTAGCACCCCGTGTTTGATAACCACTGGTCAAAACCTGGGTGAAAACAAATTTAAACTAGAGGAGAGGTGTTCTGCGTATTGCTATACACTACGACTCCTTAAATTGTATTTTCCACGAAGGATATTTGCTATTTTTAAGTATTAAAAAAAAGTATAACCGTATAGGTCTCAACATACACTTGTACGGTGATCTGCAGTAACTGTTGGCGGTTCGGCCATTCAGACTAAGACTAAAAAAATTACCTTAATAACGTAGTTTCTGTGAAATGATATAAATTCCTTTAAACCAACTATTAGTTTACATGCAACTGTATTGAAGTGACTGTAAATAAGGGAGATAATGAGGGAGGGGCAAACCGGTATTGTACAAAATGAAAACTGTAAAGGTAGTATGTGTCCCCATGGAAACCTTAAAATGGAAGGGCGTTATTATATCCAGCTTCTGTAGTGAAGAAGTTGCAGAAAAACAGTGAACAATAAAAGCAACACACTTACATCAAGTCATTATTGACTTGCTTTAAAATGGTCCACAAATTAAACAAAAGTTTTAACCTACCTTGAGCTTTTTCTCCATTTTGGCAGCCCTTCTTGCTTCTCTTGTCATGTGTGTCCTGTTCACTTCTAATTGTTTTTCCAACGATTCAATGCGATCTTTCTTATTTGCTCTGTTTGCTCGGGTATAACGATTTTCACTTGGCACATATAAAACCTAAATGGATAGTTACTACAATATCTAAAGTTAATACAAGATACCATGGTTTAACTTGACCATGAACCAAATATGTTTTATGAATTTTTGGTTGGTGCTAAACAATCTTCACCTATATCATTTCATTTTTTACCACCGTTTGCCCCAACCCAAGGTTGTAATTCATGTGTTATTCATCTGATATGTTTAAATGAAAAAGAACAAACCTGGCTATAGCAATCACGCCAGACTTTGGAATAAACATCAAGTGATAGACTTCCATGCTGCATTCCATTCTTTACCACTTCAATTTCTTCGTTAAGGATTTCATTTGCTGCCTGCAAATCTTCTGGTTCAATTTCCTCATAAGGATACTTGTTCAAATACTGAACATGAGATGACAAGCTTGATGCTTCTGTGATGGACAAAAAATTTCTAAATTTGCTGATGCAAGTTTTGACTGGAAGTGTGCAAGAATAATTAGAAAATCTTTTGACATATTTTCTTTTGCTGGCATAGATTAGTGCTTGGAACTTTTACACTGCTGATGTATTGAATTTTATAACAGTATTAAATTAACCCACATAGTAATTTCACAATCACACTTACTTTTGCCTTTTCCTGGTATTTGATTAGTCAGAGTGTTGTTTAAAGCATCATGTCTGAAAAAATGGCCAAAACAATTAGGAAAATATTATTAGAAATAACAAAATGTCACATAGGTACACACTTAAATTTCATGCATATCAAGTCTTTACTAAAAACCTGCTATTTCTGGTTACAGAATAACATGCTTTATCATGTCACCTGAGCATTGTTATCATTTCACGCTTGATCATTTCTTCAGCAAGTTGTATTTCATCGAGCTGAGTGGATGATGGTTGGCGGAGAATGGAATCATTGATAAGAGTTGGCCGAGGAAGTTCTTTGCGAACAGCTATGTGACGACGCGCTAGTTTTTCGGCTTGCAGAGCATTTATTTCCTCCTATTAAAGATGCTAGTCTGTGATACCCTCTTTATCATTTGTATGTAATAACAGTTATTTAGTAAATATATTTGTTTTGTAAATAAAGCAAGTTATGTATTGGTGACTATGTCAAATGATTTACCTGTTTTTTAGCTTCAATGTCAGCAGCATCTTCAACAAACTCACCAACACCATTTTCTTGACCTTCATTTTCTATCTCACTATTTTCAGGTAAAACTATTTCAAAGTCATTTCGAGGTGCTGGCAAATTTGACAAACTGGCACGCAAGTTCAACTTTTCCATCTAAGAAAAATTTTTTGTATAAAACTGAAAAAAGCAACCTTAATATTACAGGATTTGTTTGTTTTCAAAAAAACTACCTACCTTTGGGTTATATGGAGTCATGTCATCTTTGTTTATGTTTAACTTGTCTCGAATTGGTGTTTGACCTGGAGTTGTCATCATATCACTTCTGGGTGTGACCATTCCTGGGGTCACCCCACCGCTGGTGCCAGCATCAGATGGTGTTCTGAACAAATCAACAATAAGGGGTTCATAATTCACAACCAAATCTAATTAAAATAGTATTTTTTATTTTGGTTAAAAACTCAATATTATAGGTTGTACCTAAATGGTGTTGCAATAACTGTGTTGGGGGTCTTGATATCGAGACGCTGAGGTGTTATACCAGTAAAATCAGTTTCCACTGGTGCATTTATTCCTCCTTTTAATGGAGTGTCGACGTTTGTCAGGGCCATGACATTCAAAGCCTCTTGCATTACAACATCCTGGAAACAAAAACTCATTTCAAATAAGTAGTTAATTTAGCTCGTCAAACTTAGCCCAACTGAACCTACCTGTGTGAATTTTGACTGGCAAACCAAATTTTAAACATGAATATTAGTAAATATAAATCCCAAATGCTTTTCCAATTTTGGATCAAAACTATTGTTTCAACAAACTGATGTTTTTTGTTACTACTAACCGTAGATGGCATTGGTGTTCGTGGTGTGCGAAGGGTAGCAGTGTTTGGAGTAACTGAATAGTCAGATAGTAATGCATCAGATGCCGTATTTCCACCCCCACTTTCCTCTGCAGCAAGTTTTGCAGCTTGACCAACTTTCACAACTTCTTCCAGCTCAACATCAGATATCTAATATAACAGAAAGATCTCACCATTTAAGAGGTTTATTCCTTCGCTCTATTCTCAGCATTACCTCAATTTCCTCAAGGATTTGAACACTTACAATTGCATTTTTTTTAATAACATTCAATACGAACTAAAAAATGCAGCAAATGGTGACAAAAGGCAAGGTCCGCTACAATTTTTTAACTTTAGGTTTGCAGAATAAAATCACTTACCTGTGGAGTTGGAAGCACCAACTTTGACCTTTTCCTAACAGGTTCCAGCTTTTCATTAACAAGGGGTGGAAGCTCTTTATCTTTTAACTTCTGTTTATCTTTGTGGCGCAGTCGATCTTCCTTGACCCTGTGAAAATATTAAGGTTATACCAACAACTCTGATTTATTGCAAAACAATAAAATAAACCAAAAAAGGGATTGAATAGTTTTACGTTGACAATTCTTTTTCCAGGTGATCCTGCCTCAGTCTTCTGAAGTTTGGGTCCATGGCATCATAAGTTTCTGCACTTGTGTCATAAAATCCAAGAGCTGGCTTCTTTTCAAATGGAATTTCAGCATTGTAATTAATTCTGCCCTTCTTGCGCCTTCTTTTGCGAACTTCGATACCAGCTGCCTTTAACTCTCTTCTTTTTTGAAGTGAAGCCAGTCGTCTAAACAACAACATAAATTGTCATGAAAATAAACTTTAGCAGTTTAGAAAATCAACATATTAAAAAGGTAATATAAAAACCTTGCTTCTTCCAGCTGTTTTTCTCTAGCTTTTCTCTTTGCTTTTTTTCCTTGTGTGTTTGCAAGTCGAGCTCTAGCCTCACTCAGCATCTCAATTTCATCCTCATCCATGTCAACGGGATCAGGTCTTGCTGGTTTTGTTTCAGGAGCAGGATCAATCTCACCAGGCTTAAGTTTTCTGGGATCATCTGCACCACCATCATCATCATCCTCATTGTGAGCAGCTTTGTCCCTGTTAATGCAAACAGCAAANGTTTCAGGAGCAGGATCAATCTCACCAGGCTTAAGTTTTCTGGGATCATCTGCACCACCATCATCATCATCCTCATTGTGAGCAGCTTTGTCCCTGTTAATGCAAACAGCAAAATAGAAACAGTTCCTAAATATGGAAAAACCACTAAACCACTGCAGCCAATTTGCTGTACGCCTCCTTTACAATGCCCTGAAAAATACCACCGACGATGTCATGTCTATTCCAAAGTTACCTTATTAACTTTTTTAGAACTGATATTGACATATTGCATTACATCTTAAATCAAGTCAGACTACAGAGTCAAACATGCTAATTATCTATTTAGCACCATGTATTTAGTTTTCTTTTCACGTATTTAGGTGGTAACATGCTTTGCCAAACTGCAAAATATTACTCTGCCTCACATGTTGCCGAGTTTATTAGTAATACACTATGAAATGTAATATGTACACAGCCCTTACAGCAAATATTCATAATGTTCAAGGCACTGAGCAGCAGTTCTTCCAACAATGGGAGCAATTGTCCTCCACTGTGTTGGCATCAACTTCGCAAGATGTAGCAACTTTTCTTCCTCTTCTCTTGACCACTCAGTTTTTTTAATACTTGGATCCAACCACTCATACCAACGTGCCTACATTAATGGAACACAATGCAACCACAATCCATAACAATTGCTTAGACCACAGCTCGAAAATACCCATGTAAGTATGCTTTCCAAAGTCAAGAAGCCCGTGACATTCAAATTCTTTTACAAATAGTTTTGTAATTTTTAGCATCATTTTGGTGCTTTCAAATGCCAGACACACAAAATCCAGGTGGAAGCTAGCAGTTTTTCTACTTACTCTTCTGACCCTCTGACCATAATCATGTTTTTTTGCCTGCAATATGAGAAATATACCTTGCATTGTTTGGCAGATTTCCTGTGCAGAAGTGAAGCAATTCTTGACCATTGGTTCAGGCCATATTTCATCACAGCAGCTTTGAGGATTTCATCCTAAAGGAAACATCAATTTTTACAAATACCGTCATATTTGTTTCACTTAAAAGCTTAAACAAAAAGGCAGGACTAGAAAAAATGCAAATTTCTAGGGAAGCCAACAAAATTTCCCGTCAATTTTTGGCAAATCCCTCAAGTTCCTATATGTAACAGGAGTAATAAACTAATAGAAGATTATATAAACTGCCCAAAAATTTTCCGTGAGTAGGACCAATTTACTGGGACAGAGCATCACCAATTTCCCCACTTTTTCCCATCATGCAAAAAGGTTTCAACTACATTTTTCAAAACATACATTTGTACTAAATAACCAACATACAAGATCATTACAACCAAACCTTAGTACCTCTGTATTTCTCCAAACACCACCTTTAATTGTTATCCTAGGCATGACTTCTTTCCAGTTTAGCACTCCACACTTTGAAACAAAGACAGTAGTTTTTCACACTTTTACAAATTGCACGACCTGAAAAAATGAATTAATAAACTTGACTTATCAAGTATCATATGACACTGCAGTAGTGCACCTCTTTTTTAAAAAATGCACTTTCACTTTATTCTGCAAATAATGACTGTTTGCCCCAAATTACAGTTTATGGTCTGAAACTCCATAGATAAAAAAATGCCAAAATAATTTGCTGTTGAGTCTATGCTCCAGCTCCACCACGAGGCAGTAAGCATTTATTTAAATATGCAAGTACACAATGATCAAGTAGCATGAGCTGTTATAGCAAACAACACTTGGTTTTACTTCTTATGTTTTATCTAAACTTTAGTAACCTTGACATGCAAAAAAAAATTTTTGGATATTTTTACATTTACATGCAACACCAGTCTTAGAAAGACAAAAAGCAGTTAGTTTGTTTTACAGTACAAATCAGCAACCTAACAGAAAATAAAATCCTGTTTTGGGGTAAAACCTTTATTCAGATTTCAAATCTGCAAGTAAATCCTCTGATTTCAGTTGTACGAGTCAAAACGGCACAGAAGTTGTTGGCAAGTCTAAGTGATTGTTACTTATTGCCTGGGAGAACTGAGAACAGTGATGCTCATTAAACTAGGTGTGATCGGGTGATTATACAGTCCTGATATTGCACTCGCATTTCATTTNTGATGCTCATTAAACTAGGTGTGATCGGGTGATTATACAGTCCTAATTTTGCACTCGCATTTCATTTTATCCAGGTTATTTGTAAGAATTAGGTCTTGAAACCAGTTACCAAAATGTCAAGGATACTTGTCATAAAAGCGAACAGACACTGATGAGGCTTGACAAAGTTTAATTAACCAACAAGGACCACACATGCCCAATACTAATAATTGCCTCATTGCATGATGAATCGCACTCTGTTATACAACAATCTTTGTTCAGTCTTGGCCTAACATAAAGTTACTCAAGGGCCATCCGCACAAACGGAAACTGCCATGAACAGGTGTCAAATATATTGATATTAGCGATATCAATAGGTACCAACTTTCAACTCTGTCATCACACAGTCGAACAAGCTCCACGTTGGGCCGCGCATGCAGGTGCAACGTGCAATACTAATAACGCGGACTTTGTTGTTGATTTGACGTTCAGTTTACGAGTGGATTCCCGCATTACTTATAATTTCAGGATGCGAATAAACGTTTTTCTCTCGTAATTGCTTAGAAAATACGATAAAAACACTGAACGAATGGCGAGACAGTCTCTACTAAACATCAAATCCCATCCCTGCCATGAGCCTTGCCCTTGCTTTGCTGCACGCTCTTCTCTTGTGCTTTCCCAAACGTGATTCTGTGTCATCCTGCGGAATATTTTGGAAAGGTACCATAACAAGTTGTACAATTTTGTTTTAAATTTTGTCGATTTATATTTGACAATTACCTTTACTTTTACAACATAAAACATTATTAGACAAAAATATTGTTTTGCTTAAATAGCGTGTTAGGAAGAGACACATCTTTACACATATTACATCTTTAACATGTAAAGTACCTCAACACACAAATCAGATAAATACAATCGCAGTTATCAAGTATTTCGAGAGTGAGCTTTTAAATAAAGCGTCCTTATCTTAAAGTTCACGGCATACTCTTGTATTTTCACCGCGTTGCGTTTTCCGCAAGGCACGTTTAGCGCATTTTTGAATTCAAGACAACACTATGCAATTTGTAATGGTACCTTTATTATTGTTAAACCTTTTCTGTTGTTTTGAAAATGTACAAGTGTTTTATTTTTGTGACGTTTTCTTAATTCTTATTTTAAGTGGGGTAATAATTATTCAAAAGCACGAAAATTTCGGGGTTAGGGAGAGCAAAATTTAATTTTCATTTCAGGTTCTCTGCCCAACCACTCGCACACCATTACCAAATCGCATGCGTACATCAATAAAATGTTTTTGACGTTGTGCTCGAATGGGGTTAGCCGTAAGTAGTAAGTAGTAGTACGTTCGGGAAATTGCGATGTGCCCCGCTAATTATTCACATTGATATTGTGACGACACGGTAGTGTGTTATTATGATGGAGTCGCTATGTACCAAATGTATAAAGTTTGTGTAAAAACCTACAACAGATAGTAGATACTTGGATCTTCAAACTGGTCGGACAAGATTTTCATGTGAGGTTTGCAGGGAATAATCCAGAAGTTCGGCCAATCTTCCTATCTGGAATTCCGCAAACTGTGTCAACGTTAATGGAATTGCTTGTTTAGACATAACAACTGTATGTGTATGCTACGTCCATCAAATGCAATACTCGCAAAACTCGAACGACCAATGAATCAGTAGTTTCAAAGGCGCACGCCATCGGTTACACTGTCCGCTACAAAATTCGACTTAAAACTAGAAGGGTGGCGTTCACCATATTGCCATTCCATATACACTATAACCCTATTTAAAAATGCATATATATTCAGCATGTCATTTCACATTGGGTCCCATAGTTACTTAAGCTTTTTATAACATGATTGTTTCTGCAGGCAGAAACGCATGGGTCCCCACACATGGAAAGTTGTAGAATAATTTTATGATACAATATGAACCATTTTAGGGGGCTAGTGGGGCAACTGTTGAGGCTTTGGGGTAAAACACACATCAATTATAGCACCACAATGACTTGTTCTATAAACTGCCCCAATTTCATCCAATTCAGAGAATTGTTAACAATTTGACCCATTTTAGGGGGCTAGTTGGGTATCTGCTGGGGCTATGGGGTAAAACACATCAATTATTGTACAACAATGACATGTTATACAAACTGTCCAAATTTCATCCAATTCGGAGATTGTTTAACAATTTGACCCATTTTAGGGG
>QXVZ01026268.1:0-30210 GCA_008931825.1 Phallusia fumigata
GAGGTTACAATCCCGCATCGAACATCATCCCTTGAAGATTGCAATTCTCGATTTTATGGTAGTCTCGGTGCAGACTCAACCCGGGTTGCTCGAACTGTTTCTTGACCTTGAGCCAAAAGTCAAGGACAAACCGGAAGAGGTTATTACAATTAAATTGTTTTTCTTTCCAGCCTGTGGACCAGGTTTTGTCGATCTTTTACTTCGGTTTCACGGTTTCTGAGTAGCGGTTGTATTTGGTTAGGTTAGTATGTTGTGAAGGTCGTTCGAAACTGATTTGAACTGACAGAAATTCTCCTTTTTCAATGTAACTGTCACAGCAATAATGCAGCAACGACCCGTATACCGTGTTCAAATCAATATTTGTCAAAAAAGGCCCGTTGATTAGATTTGATTGTGGATTGTGGCTCGTTTGTAAAGCTAAAAGTACAAACCCCATTCTGGTTTGTAGCGTTTTCCTCAACAATAAATGCAAGGGACATTGATTCAACCCAATAATTTGCGATATACTCTCAAAATCGAAGCCCCTTCAGTTAAAAATTACAAAAATGTGTGAATTGCGATCAAGCAGCTGACATAATGGCCGGCTCATTAAAAGCATGATCTACTGATATAACACAGAATAAAAATGAATATCATGCAAATAAATTGCGGTACTATTTTTAGGGTCTTCAGCTTGGAAAGTGCAGTTTTCTTCATGCGGTTTTGACGATGATTGAACCCGACAAACAGGGAACCTACAAACTACCCACCCCGCTCCACACAGCTTGTGTCAAGTTCCTCAATGCCTTGTGGGTGGATAAAAGACATCCTGTGTTGGAGGTATCTTGTTTTCCATTATGTCACAAGCATTTGTGTTTAATTGATTTTTTTGTGTGTAAAAATTATTGTGCGAGAATTTATTGAGTTTGTATTGATGACAAAATGCCAGAGAACTTGTATACAGTGAATACATTTTATTTCAAACGTTTCCACAATCGCTGTTGTCATCATCAGTAAATAATGACTGAAGCTTAAAATCGTGCGTTACATACACAAGTGAGGTCAAAATGAAAACGTGACCCAATTAGTAACATTTTGAATTCTGTCGAAGTATTCAAAAAGCCAAGGGCTGGAACTTCAATGTAGCGTCTCATATTAACAGTGCTTTGTCATGCATGCTCGGGGTTTTATGTGGTAACTACAAATCGCCGTGTTTATTATTTAATGGTAGGAAAAACTTGTTACCTAGATTTTTGGTACAGGATTGAATCCATTGGTTAGGAAACTCGTTCTTTTAAAACTTTGACTGAAAACTGAAAGAATGTCAGTAGATGTTGATTTTATTAGTTTAAGATTCAATTGTAATCTTCCATTTTAATGGTTGGTAGTCTTTCCGTAGTCCGACTTTTACCTAACAACTGAGGTTTACTTTGCTTTTTACCAAGGCGTTAAAGGGAAGTGGAAAACAGTTCTGGAGTTCGTTGTTGCTTCCACTGTTCAGTGAGAACTCACCGAAAGAAATCGCCCAGGTAAAATATGCGGTTATGTTCTAAGCACAAAATGGGTCGGTGATAAATAATATGTGCTAACGCTTGCGAAACTACTGTAAAATTCGTAAGAAGTACAATATTAGCAAACGAATATAGTACAAAACACTGCATTAATTTGAGTTGAGTTTATTTCGCTTGGTGAAGATGGGCCAAACCTGCAAGTGTTCTGTTTGGTCGAGCACCGAGCACCTCACGTTAACGCTCGATGCTTGGTCGAGCACGCTCGGTGTATTGTGACGTCACAAACATTCCAATTTACCCTGTAGTTTTTTTTAAGGTCCATCAGCGAGCCATCAGGGCCGTATTTAACCTCTGGGGTTCATTTCTGCATAACATGTGAGGCAAGTCAACGCTAAGTGAAACACCCATTTTTTGAGTAACAACAGCAGCGCACGAAGACTCTGACGTCATGTCTGACCATAGAACTCTAATAACAGATTTCTATGCTAAGAAATAAGCTCACACTCTACAAAAACAAGATTACTCTGTAAAACCTATTTGTTTCACATGTTCGGATAGCAAATAATCAATTCGTAGTGCGGTTTTGCAGTAATTGCGTAGTTTTAAATTTGGTTTAGAATAAATTTGAATTTTTGGTCTAATGCTCGGCTTGGTTCATGCGACTGCTTGGCCGAGCGCCGAGCATCAAAAATTGCGATGCTCGGTACCGAGTACTCGGGTTCTGGCTCGGTTCGGCCCATCCCTAGTAGCCACCCAATTGCGCTAAAACAATCACCAAGCCGAAAATAGATGCGCAACACAGAAACATTGTGTAGCGCGAAAAAATAAACGGCACAAATTAATAAGATTAAAACGCGATGCAGCTACACCGTAATTAAGGCGTTATGTGGCGGGGACTCACATCGGAGGGTGAGTTTAGCGCATGGAGAATTTGCTGAATTTCACTTGATTTGGCCCCCAAACGTGTGACTGGCGTAAAATTTGCGTTGTAAATTGGAAGGTTTAGCTTCATGCGAAAAAGTCCCTTTGACGTAGCTGATATATTTGTAGAACGAACTTTTGGAAACGTGCGCTCACTCTCTCAACGTGGTGGCGCTAGAGACGTTCTACACGTCGCACGGAAAACCGGACAAAAACTTTGAGGATCTGATGAAGGAATTCAAGGAGAAGAAACGATACCAGCATTGGTCGAAGGTAGTTCTAGCACTAACATTTTTTCTTTGTTTTTTAGATGTTATCTTGTGTAATAATGTACAATACAAATCTGCATTAGGTGAACTAGTTCGTCTAAGATTCATTCCAATTTTTAGTACCTGAGACGTTTTGGTATTGTTGCCATCAATGTGTGCCATAGACGCATTTTTCGGGTATATAAGATTTTTGGTAGCAGTGGCACACTCCATTGTACAACGAGTTGTTATGCAACGAATAGACCTAAAAAGTTCGACCTAAAGCGAATATTTGACCAGAAACCCAATTATTCCCGCTGAATCTGGCAAAGCGTACTGCTTGATCTTTGCTGATAAAAGTGAAGATGTTTTTAACAGGCCGGAAGCCATTAGGAAAAATGAAACTTGACAAAAATGTGTATCATGTATCAGCCAATGTTGCTGTTTATACATGTTCTACAAGGTAAAATATTTTAATGAAACGAAACTAAAAAACGATAATCGAATTACCCGCCGAAAAATGTCAAATTATCCTTTTTGTGGTAATCACCTCCAGGTTAAGAACCACAGTTAGTGTTTCATTTGCCAAGTTTACATCAAAAAACGTTCACCGTCGGCCTCATTAAAAAATAGTACGGGCCAATATTAAAACATCGCCAAACGGGTATATTTGGCAAACATCGTTATGCATTACTATAATATCAATGAAATTGCCTAGGCCTCTCTCGCTTTTGCGAATGCGTCAACCTAACCATTGCACACTATCCAGGTTTTACTTTGCGTCTCAAAATCGCTGGCCGTCGTCGACACAAGCGAGCGAGAGCGCCACCTAATGTTTACATCTGCCCTGCAAACTTTTATCACTGCTTCGAGGTTAACAGATGAAGATCTCTCGAAAGCGATATTGGATGACGTCATATCATCTATTTTGTTTTTGGTGGGTTTTGAAACTTTCTAAAATGCTTATGGCTCTTTTAGACGTTTTAAATAAAATTTGAGCTCCGTTATTTAATATTAGTGTTTTATTAACGTTTTCTGGTTTTTAAAAATATTTATCTTAAAAAATCAAAAAAAAAACAGAAAAACAAAAACGATGTTGCTTTTTTTAACAAAAACCTACTATGCTTTGGTGTAGAAAAACGTGAGTTTTTTTAGATTTTTGACGTCACAAAAGCTTTAAAATTGCGTATTAAAAAAAGTTTTAGAAGGTTCGGAACATTTCTCTAAATCCTCAAAAACTTCAGTCCATTCGTAAGTGTTGTTCGGGTCGAAAAAGTGTCAAACAGTTTAATCCTATTTCTTGTATCAGTTAAAGGTGCAACTTGTTCACAGGTCAGCGACGGTGGTTCGTCTTCATGTAAGGAGGTCAACGTTCTACTGAACCTTTGCACCGACTTGCTACTCACACAAGTTCACCATCACGTGAAAATGAAAAGGTGTCTGCAGCAAACTAACGACTGGCTAAAAAGGTTGGTTGCATAAAAGGTTGCCTTACATAAGTAGTATTCAGCACAGAAATTTTCCTGAAAAATCCGCTTATACATTGGCATGATAGAATTATGAATCTCAGAGGTTCGAATCTAAAAATTCGCTTTTATTGGGTAGTTGTATTCGATATTAAACATTTTTTTCATGTTTGGGTGGCAAAAGCAGAAAGGCGAAAACTCTGATGCTGTATTAGCTCTTAGAGTATAAATAAATTGAATAGAATTCAAAATGCTGCTTTCAAATAATTTTCTCATGACAATATTGCGCCTATAAACACGCAAAAGCTTGCCAGCCGGCGGAAAGTGACTGTTTTCTTTGCAGAACTGTTGCGGTGCTTCAGAAACTGCAGGAATCCGGGAACTTTAGCAAATCTGCCTTCCACCTCCACACCACTGCTTACCACCTTGCCAAAGCCGCCAAGAAGAGGGATAAGAATGGTAATTTATAAACGCAGTGGTTCCCAACCTAGGGGTCGCAACGGATACGTGATATTTTTATAAACGCAGACAAATCTGTGATATTTTTACAACTGTTTACCGCATATAGGCTACAACTGGTTTGGCCTGCATCACCTGTCTTGTCAGGTACGATAAGCAGTAGGTTATGTGCTCATAGTTAACTGCACAGGCATTGTCATTGAAACGTCACAGTAAGTGTTGTCATCAACAATGAAATCCTTAGATTGAGGTCATGAAGTTGCAAAGCCAGCCGTCTCATGGCGCAAAAGTGAATGCAAATACATGATATACTGTAAAACGCATTTTAATTAATCTTGCTGTTTAGAAACAAATGGTTGGTCGGGTCGCAAGATGTTTTAAATCATTATGGGGGGTCACCAGTCAGAAAAGGTTGGGAACCACTAACCTAACACAATGTTGTTGTTTTTCCAACTTACCCGGTCATAAACAAATAGAAATATGACTAATGTTGAGGTTATTGAACAACGACACGCAGTGACCAACACAAAATGGTTTTGCAATAACACAACACAAAAAATCTAAGGTAACATTAAACTAGAAAAAATGATTCCAATATCCAGTGTCTATGCCATTTGTTGGCATATTTGGACAGGTGCGTTTGGCTTCCTTTGCTGTCTGTCACTTAGGGACCAGCAGTACTTGTAAAGTTGGGCCCGCACGGGCTAGTGCAGTATTTCGTTACTTTTTTGTGGTGAACATTATCGTTTGTTTCAAGTTGTTGCTGATCTGATCCAAGTGACTTGTCATAACCTCTCAACGATCCTGAAACACCTCGATGGCCAACCGTCTGTCTTCATCATACAGGTAAATCAAGGAAATGTGTAACTGCTGACAAATTCGCCAACAAGGCACTACAGCCAATTCAAGTCTCAAATTTATTTCTGGTTACCCGGGTCAAGTTCCAAGCTATATACAAATTAGGTCGGAAAACCCTGTCATTTTTGCGATGATTCACACTTGGGATTTAATGATACGAAACGCTCAACAAGATTGGCATGAAGCCAAGTTTTTTACAAACAGTGACTTTAGTCAAGTTTAGTCTAACGACCAGTGACTCGAGTAGAACGACTCTTTTGTGGAGAACGAAGTTATTTTGACTTTTTTACCAGTAGAGACTCAAGTCAATTGTTTGAACAGCTACTCGAGTAGAGATCCCTCAGTCGATTTTTTGCAACTCTGCTATAAGCCCGTCTTCGTTGATGAAAATTTGATATAAGCTAATCGGGAGCAGTCTTGTCAAGCTTGTCATGATGAATGGCGCACGTGTTTTTACCAAAAGTATGACAATCCCGGCGATTTTGTGGTTTATCTCATTATTTCTCAGTCTTCGGAAAAGTTAGTTGGACTTCCGACGCACCAGCAATAAGGATTTAATAAAGACGCACAGCTTAAGAACCACGGGTTTAATTCAAGTTGCAGATGTCGTTGTGGCATTGTAAATTGCGTGGAAAATGTGATTAATTTTCTGGTTTATTTTACCGATTTTTTGCCGACTTTTTTACTAACTTTGTCTTTAAAAAGTGTTTTCAATATCCAATGCCTTGTTGTGTCAAACAGGCGTCAATTGTTTTGATTCAAACCCTCGAGCTTCTGTGTGAGAGTGACGACGGCGGAATCAGCCACTCGTGGCGCCAGTCCGTGTCACGTGATTCCACCATCCACCTGCTGATGATGGTGCTGGTCGACTTGACCGACACCTGCAATGAACAAACTGGTGAGTAAGAAAGGATAGTGAATACGACGGGGAAAACCCTTGCGTAAAAAGTGACTTCTTTTACCGAAAAATCATAAATTGCATGTTTGTTGCAGTGGTTCCCAACCAGATTTGAATCAATTACAATTTGTAAATGAGCTGAATGTAATTAATTACTATTATTGGTGTAGTTGTAATTTGCTTACAATTTTACCTAATTACTTCTAAAATCATTTTTTTGCAAGATACCTTTGCTACAGATTTTATGCATCATTTTGGAAGCATGGCTCTACATTTTAGAAATATTGACTTGATTGTTCTGTCGTTGTGTAAAAACAATGTGTTGAAATCGAAATTTTTATGACATGTAATTGTTTTTTGTAATTAATTACAATTCTCAAAATTATTGTAATTGTAATTGTATTTTAATTTTATAGACAGAGTAATTGTATTGTAATTCAAAAATTTGTCAGAATAATTGTAATTGTAATTTGACTAAAAATTTCCACTCTGCAGTTAAACTATTTATGATAAGTCGTAAGTGTAGTGTTTCGTTTTAGATAGACCCGTGGCTCCAAACCTTTTAGTATCACTTTATTTCACAATGAAAAGTATCTACTTGGGGAATGCTCCGTAAAGGGTTGGGAACTACTGCCTTACGCCGTACTAAAATTCGGTTTATTAAAAAACATTGGTACATATATTACAAATTGGTCGTGGGTTGTGCAGGACCTAATCCTTTTTTTTTTCAGAAAAATCGGCGTCACTCTGCATCGCCATCTTGCGTTTGTTTTCGTGCGTCTCGTTCCACCACGAGGTGGCGCTGACGGTACTCCACACACGAAACTCGCCGAAGTTGTGCTTGAACTGGACAAACACTTACAACGCGAAATCCAAAAAGGTAAAAAACACCACAAAATTTTCTCCACTCACGAAAAGCAATAAAAGTGGCCATCACGACAAACTTAGCTAAAACCGAGGTTTTATGGTTGTAAAACGGCAAACAGATTGTGTAAAACCTCACAAAAAGCTAAGGTGTATTAGTGCAGAAATTGTCCTGAACCACGAGTGCTTAATACAGACGATTCCAGTTTCGAAAAAACTATAATAGGGCTGAAGCTTAAAGCACACTCAAATCAGTCTGTCTATTTCTTATTGCGAGTAAAGCGGGGTGCAAGAGTTTGCCATTATTACAACACATTTTCTGTGTTTCGACATTCCTGGTAGTGACAAAAGCCTTTGCCGAAACGTAGAAAATGTTTTCCATCGAAGTATACTGGCCTTTACCTTCGTATTGAATCAAAAAAGGCTGTTTCTGTAAAATGTTGTATGCTTCTAATTAGGATTCGATTAGGAAAGTGCCGCTTGAACAATTTTGTTTTATTTGCATCTGTCAGTGGTTGAACGTGTATCATGCTTCGCTGCACTTCGTGACATGCATGATCGGTGCCGTTACACATGACTTCACCGACAACACGCTGGACTTTATCGGAGTTCACCAGGAACGCATCATCCAGGTAGGATTCAACCGAAATTGTTTATTTTCACATTCAAACTTGTATCGGGTTTCGAATGCGCTGTGTTCAGTGAACCTTGACGCGATTTTTAGGATTTTTTTGGTGGAAATTGACGACTGTATTATAAAATTAAATTATTCTGTAATTGAGTAGACCAGTGGTTCCCCAACTTTTTTGATGCATTCTCCCCTTGGATTATTTTGGAACTTTTCATTCCTTCCCTACCAGACAAAAATTAGTTTAAAGCAGTGGTCACAAACATGCGGCCCGCGGAGGCATTTCGAAATTTCAAGTGATTTGTTTAACTTGGGGCAGATTAAAATGCCCCGCCAGCAATCAACATACATTTATTCCAAAGTACAAATAGAATCTAGATGCAAGGTTTTAAGGGAGAAAGCTGTACCAGATAGGAATCAGCTATTGCGATTGTTGCGTCACTGAAGTACCATTGTCCCTTTGTAAATTGTAAATCTTTTTAGATGGCGGCTGCACAGCTGATTTTTTCACTTTGCTGCATTTCTGTTTATCAGCTTGTTTTGGTCTATTGGAATTAAAGAAGCGTGATAGCTTTACCTAACAAATTTGAAACGCGGTGCAAATAACCTAAGTGCAGTAGTACACTGCTAACAGATCAAACGTAGTATTTGACGTTTGCAAAATCACTGTACTCATAGTGCGGCCCTCGTGTTACTTTTAAAGTTTTCCATTGGTCCTCGCAAACATTTGAGTTTGAGACCCCTGGTTTAGAGTGATAATAAAAGATTTAAGCCACTGATCTGCCCCAAAAGAAATACTACCCATATCACGTGTAACTTTACTGTCAAGGGTAAATGCCCCCTGGGGAGGAATTCCACCCCGCTTGGGAACCACCTGGGGTAGTGAAAACCGAAATGCGTTTGCTATATGACGCTGTAAAAGTCGGTACGTGCTCCTAACAACTCTGCTCCTATTACAATTGTTGTCTGTAGTATAGTAACATGTGTGATTACATGTGGTCTGTCAAAGAGCGCAACGTTGTTGTTGAATTTATAGCGCATCACTGAAACCGCCTTGGAAAAGGTTGTCGTCTGGTTTGCTGTGGCTCGGCCAAGGTTGCTGCTGGTCAACTTACTTGTGGCCAAGGGGTTTAAATATTGTCTTTGTCATATTTATAACTTTGGCATGATGTTAAAAATATTGGTTGGATTCTAAAAGGCATTTTTGCAACCATAAATAAATTTAGGCGACAAAGGCTAGACCTACTAAACGCACTGCTGCATTCAAACAAATATGTTGGTTTTGCAAGTATAGCCGCACGTATCTCGAATATGGCCCATTTACGGGTCTCATACCGGAATTTTAATTCTCCGACTAGTTCCGTTAATCGATTATAGTTCGGCGCCAGTTATCTAATTTGTTTGTGTAGCCTTCCGTCTGTTGGATGATAATGTGCCTTTTAACGAACCTTTTTTGTTCGTGGATTCAGTAAGCGCAAACAAAAGTATCAATATGGCCAAGCGACAGGCCTTTAAGCTGTTTGTTATCTTTCTTTCTCTGAAATTGTGTAGCAAATATATACTCTTAGTGACCCTTTAAGTAAACTGTTGACTTTTTAGGTATTTTGCGTCTAAAAATAATTTTACAACAGAATCTGACCGCTTCCGCGTTTCAAAAAGGCTATTAATTTGTTTGAACAAATTTCTATAATATCGTCACGGTTAATTGGGCGAAGCTTGCTCCAAACCTTCTGCCCGGCTGTCTAGCTTTATTTGTTTGAACAAATTTCTATAATATCGTCACGGTTAATTGGGCGAAGCTTGCTCCAAACCTTCTGCCTGGCTGTCTAGCTTTACTGTCATAAAAATATTTCTTTTTTATTAACTCTCGATGAATTCAAAGCTAAACGTAGAACGTTGTATGGACATTGTTGTTTTGTGCGCTGTCGTAAATTCTGTTACTTGTAACATGCTTAACAAAAATTTAATCCAATTAAAACAAAAAAAGCTTAGAATTTTGTAGTGCTGGAAAACGATGGTTAACTTGCCTAGGTTTAGGCTTTCTTCTTTCTTCTAAAACGAAACAATGGTTTATTTTTGAATCCAGTACTCCAGTCGGTCCCAACCTGGGGTCGCGACCCCAGAAGGGGTCGCAGGGAGGTTTTCTTGGGGTCGCAACAGCTATGTGATATTTTTACAACTTTTTATCACACATAGGTTACAACTGGTTTGGCCTACATAACCTGTCTTGTCTGGTACGATAAGCAGTGGACTATGTGCCAATAGCTAACTGCACATGCATTGTCATTGAAACATGACAGTAATTATTGTCATCAACAATGAAATCCTTAGGTTAAGGCCATTGATGAAGTTGCAAAGCCAGCCGTTTCATGGAGCAAAAGTGAATGCAAATAAATGATACACTGTAAAAAGCAATTTGATTGATCTTGTTGTTTAGAAAAAAANTTTCACCAGGACTTTGCGAGGTCATGCTTGACTACTCCTTCGTCGCAGGTTTGTGCCACCAAATTGCGTGACGTACTGTAAATCCAAACGACGTCATAAATGTTTCAGTGACGTCATAAAATTGTAACGTATATTGCAATAAATTACAAGTTTTCCCTAATCCAAAATTATAAACCTTGTTTGTAAAACTATTACTGCATTTCTGTATTTGACAATAAACGTACCTACGTCACACGGTTTGACGTCATCAAAACTTTTACGTCACAGACGAGTATCCTCGCTTGTTAGCGATCAACTTCGGCACACCGACCATGGAACCGAATGTTCCAGTGTCATTTGGTGGGATTATCAGTGCGGCAAATTACGCTCTGTCTGCTTTACACAAGGTAAGTGCTAATACAATGCCTTTGTCAATTGTTTGGTGAAGGGTATAGATCACGAAAGTACTTGAATTTCCAAAGCCTTTTGTTAGAAAAGCATTACAAATCATTCGTATCAGTTTAATCCGAATAGGGCGATAATGCGGATAAACTGAGGTTTACTGTATAAAGTGTGTGTTGAGCTAAGTATTTCACAAATGTGTCGATTTTTCGGTTTACACCAAATCTATTGGTAGGTTACGAGACATGCAGAGGTCGCAATTTCGAAACTTCCTACATCCGGGAGCTGTATACGAAAAAAATCCCTCCTCTAGGGTCTTTAGTATTTTATCTATATGTAGGAATAAGCCGAAAGAGTACAGGAGTTTCGGCAGCGTCAAAAATGGCGATGCACGGTGCTCGATCAAAACCTAAAGAACATCCCGTAACCATGAGCAAAAGACAATAGTTACCACGCAACAAACATCAAAAGCCGTTTTTTTGTATTTGGCTGGTTATGTCATACAAACGTTTTCGGAAAGTAAAAGGGACGGAACTCGGGTGCTTAAAGAACATAAAATACGACGATTCTTATGCTTTTTACGTCATATATGTGTGAACTGGTTATATTCTAAGCATGCTCTACTACCGAGCACCATGGGTTTAATTGAGGTGTTGAAAGAAACTAGACCGATGTTAGTCGATTTATACGCGTTATTACTACACTGTAGTTCCCAACCTTTTCTGACTGGCGACCCCCTATAATGATTTAAAATATCTTGCGACATGACCAACCATTTTTTTTCTAAACAATATGATCAATCAAATTGCTTTTTACGTTATATCATTTATTTGCATTCACTTTTGCTCCATGAGACGGCTGGCTTCGCAACTTTATGGCCTTAATCTAAGGATTTTATTGTTGTGACGTTTCAATCACAATGCTTGTGCAGTTAGCTATTGGCACATAGTCTACTGCTTATCGTACCTGACAAGACAGGTGATGCAGGCCAAACCAGTTGTAACCTATGTGTAGTAAAAAGTTGTAAAAGTATCACATATCAGTCGCGACCCCCAGAAACCTCCATGCGACCCCCAGGTTGGGAACCACTGTACTACAGTATCGTTTGTTAGCACTAGTAAAATTTCATGCCCAGTTCCCAAAATCTTATTTTAAGTTGATTAAAAATTAACGTATTTTTTCACAGACGGATACTGTTAATGCGGGCCAGGCGAGCTACAAAGACTCCTTGACTTACATCGCTGACGTATCCCTGATCCTTGTGATGTCTCAATGTCTGCTTTTGCTGAAACAGAGCAACGTGTCACACAGAAACAAGCAGTTCCTAAGGCGGAATCTCGGCGACGAACTTGTAAGTGCCTGCCTAAAGTATTTTGTTGTTCGTTTTTACCCCATTTATGGGGATGAGCCAAACCTGCAAGGGTTTTGTTTTGTCAAGCACCGAGCATCTCACGTTACCGCTCGATCGAGCACGCTCGGTGTATTGTGACGTCACAAACATTCCCATTTACACTGTAGTTTTTTACTTTTTCAAGGTCCCTTATCTAGCCGATAAGTGAAACACCCATTTTTTTGAGTAACAACAGCAGCGCACCAAGACTCTGATGCCATGTTTGGCGCTAAGAAATATGCCCAACACAAGACTACTCTGTACAACCTATTTGTTGCACATGTTTATTACCAAAACAAAGGAACATACGTTCTATCGTGATGTTAACAAACCCGTTTGCCACTCGCCCATTAGATTATTGGATACAAGCAATTACTGCAAAATGCTTATTGCAAGTAATCAATTCGTAGCGCGGTTTCGCAGTAATTGAGTAGTTTTAAACTTAGTTTGATTGTTTTGTCTAATGCTCGGCCTAATTCATGCGACTGCTCGGCCGAGCGCCGAGCATCAAAAATTGTGATGCTCGGTACCGAGTACTCGGGTTCTGGCTCGGTTCGGCCCATCCCTACATTTTATCGGTTTTTAACCCCATTTAGCAATTCTCATAAAGATCACGTTGTTGATTTTGCTTCTACAGTTTTGCAGATAGGGCGCGCAATTCAGAATTTCGAACCTCAAGAAAATAAGTATACTAACCCAAATAGTTCCTAAAAGCGACTTGCTTTATTTATCAAACTTTTCGGCAATAACTCATGCCATCATCACTGATACAAACGTTTGATGAATAAAGCATGTCGCTTTTAAGAACTATTTGGGTCAGTATATTTTTGATAAAAATTATGAACAGATTCGTGTTTAATGTTCCAAAGAAAAAAAGAATTTCGAATTTTAGATATATGATGTCTGCAGTATTCGAATCTAAGCTGCGTTTTATCGGGTAATTGGTTTGGGCTTGATGGAAAAATGACCTAACCATAAACAAGTTTACTTTATCTATCCGGTAGTTGTTTTCAGTAGGCTGCAAAAAGTAAAGTTTATTTGCTTTTTAATAGCCTTAACGTTTGTAACGCATGCAATATATAAAAATACGTTCAAAATGTGCCGAAATAAGTCGTATGGGATTCCAACTTCCAGATTTGAAAAGAATCACTCTAAATGAAGCTTTTACATAGTGAATACATTTCATTGCAAACGTGTATAACGCACGGTTTTAAACTTCTCGACATTATGCACTGATGATGACAACAGCGATTGTCGAAACGACTGCAATAAATGTATTCACTGTGTACAAGTTCTCTGGCAGTTATGTTTTTAATTGATCTACCACTAAAGTCTGTGTCGTGTGTTCCAAGTTCATTCTAGAGCATTCTAGAATACCTGATTATTCTGTACTGTACATTCTAAACATTCTCTTGCTAACTTTAGTACCCACAGTAAAATGCCAAACTCACCCTCCGATGTGAGCCCCCGCCACGTAACGCCTTATAATTACGGTGTAGCTGCAGCGCGTACAATCTTGATGTGCCCTTAACTTTTTTGCGCACCATAACGTATTTTTTACATTGCGCAACTATTTCTGGCTTGGTGATTGTTTAGTGCTATTGTGTCGCTACGATTTTTCAACTCAGTAATCAACGCAACATATTTTTGGTTCTGCAGAGTTCGTGTGTGCGCAGTGCCAATCGCCACCTTCGTCACTCGTCCAGTTCATACTCACCGCAGTCCAGCCCGAGCAGCTCTCAACCGGTCCAAACCGGTTCCACAAAGATTGATAGCAAGAATATCCTGGGTCTGGTGGGCGAGTACGTGAAACTGGTGTTACGGTAAACGGCTTATCCTTGCTGTTTGTGGACACTGGAACTGAAAGATGAAATCTTCTGTACTGCCCCTACTAATAAAACGTTTTCGTTTCGCCCCAATGTTCGGAAGTTGCAGACAAATGCTAGTTGTACGTTAGGGAATAGTTTGGGACAGGTTTTCTATTTCAGGCAAGATGTTACAAAGAATAGGTTGGTTATAGCAGCTCAGTTGTCGCACTCTACACTTCAGATATTAATGTGAAAGGTCTTCGAAACGTTTTGTCTGTGTTGTGTAGTGAGAAGTAGAAAAAATGCCTGTCAAATTATTCTGAAACAATTGCTAAAGCTTTTGGCACGAATAAGTGTGTTGCACACCCATCCTAATCAAACACACAAGGTGTAACCTGTTCAACCAAAGGAAATCAAGTCATTACAGCGTTTAGACTTAATTTAAATACAAATCTGAAAATCAGACCTAAAACCAATTTAATGTAGTCGAGTTCCCATTAAGACCTAGGGATGTCTTCGCAATGTTCTATTTTTGCCGAAGTGGAAAACTGTGTTTATCGACAGCAAAATAATCCACTGCCCGTATGCTGCTTTACCCCAACGTCTGGTGTATTTTACCAAGGCGCCAGCGATTATTTGTTGACTTTCCAATGAAAAAAGCAGTAATTGGAATTTTATTATCTGTTTGGGGATTTTATTAGTTTATCAGACGTTAGTGTTGATATATGAGGTTGCTAAGTACTGATTAATTTGGATGGGCTTTACCCATACCTGTTTGTACATGGCAGTAGCGCAATCTAATAAAAATTATTTTAACCGGATTTTATATGTTCCTCTCAATTAACACAGAAAAAACAAGAAAAAGGCTAAATAGTGTCTGTGTTCTTTGGAGATACCATATTCAGCATGTCAATTTCCCCACCATACAAGCGACGATATTTTCGTCAACGAAGATAGATCCTGGCACCCATTAGGATGGCGAAATATTGCGAAAGCGTCGAAAGCTTCCTGGTTCGAAACTCGACCTGAAAGGTTTTCGAGTAAAACGCGGCGGTGCTGTACCATCCTGATGATACTAAACTCGCAACCATAATGTGTACTTTGCATTAATATGACATTTTTCTATATTTAAGTGTACGACAAACAAATAATTTTGGGCTCTGAAAAGATCAGGTGGTTTTGGGAAACACAAAAATCCAAGCACGACAAACTGCTCGTGTTTATAATTTCCCACTTAATCAATAAACGTTGATATCATCTCAAAAGGTAAGCAGCTGAGAGACAACCTTTTTCTTTAAAATCTCCTTCCGAATTTGTCAGGAAAAAATACGGTCAGTTTTTTCCTTTTATCAGCAGTGTATTGTTTTCGGCCACAGGTTTCTCTCATAAGGAACAACAAGCCAATAATGCCTGCATCCGATGTAGTCTAACTGTGTCGCCAGTTTGAAATTTATTCTTTAGTTGCGGATCCAAGATGCTGGGCATATTGTCTGCTTTTTGCTTAGTAACAGCGTTGGTTGTATCTGCATATGGAATAGAAGGTAAGTTACAAGTAGTGTAACATTAAAACGCACTTAGGTTGCATTGTCAGTAATGACTATCGTAAAGAAAACTAGGATAATAAAAATTTATGCCTTGGATAAGTTTCTGTTCTCCGATTTTTAAAAGATGTCCTAGTGCAGAGCTTCCCAAACTAGGGGTCGCGACCCTTCATGGCGTCGCGCAACGAATTTTGTGGGTCGCGAGAACACCAATTTACCACAAAGTGTTTCAAATGTAAAATTATAATTTGTTTTTGCTTTCTAGTAGTACTCGTTTAACACATGGTATGGTTTGAACTGATTTTTTTCGTCAGACGAGAAAAATTTTTGAAATCAAAAGGTGTCGCAGACCAAAAAGTTAGGGAAGCCCTGATGTAAAACATAAAATCAACACCACAGTGTAACCACACGAAACGAAGGATTAATTTGTTCGTTTTTTTAGTGGCCTATGGCGTATTTTTGCTATGTCCATGTTATTTTACTATTTGAAAAATATTGCCCGATTTCCGAATTCAATTGATCAGTTGCGTCAACCAAAAATGACGGTCGAGCGTTACAAGAAGAACCGCAATACGCGGGAGTGCGTTTCACGAAGGCAGGAAACCGTGAAACAATAACACCAGCACGCTCACATTCGCCGAAATCTGAGGTCGTTTAGGTCAAACCATTCGCTTTGATCATCTTGCTACTATCTGCTCACATCACGTTGACGTACTCTTACTGCTCCGTGTGTCATTTTGAAACAAAAATTTCCCCCTAGCACGACATTACTTGACGGTAAAGGCCATGCATGGTTACAAAAACAAGTAAAACTTATTGAAGACCCCCAAACTCAAATATTGAATATGCATCATCAGGCAGCAATCACTTTCCTTTATGGAAGCAACACCAACAAGCATAAACAAAACAAATTTTTCTATGTTAAAGTCCGGACAGATTGTGTGCTATAACCAAGTAAAAAGCTGATTAACTGGCATATAGAAACAAAAAACTTAATAAACGGGTTAGCTCCACAAACAAAATCAAATGGGTGTATCCAAAATTATGTAACCACTNAACCAAGTAAAAAGCTGATTAACTGGCATATAGAAACAAAAAACTTAATAAACGGGTTAGCTCCACAAACAAAATCAAATGGGTGTATCCAAAATTATGTAACCACTTCTTCAACTTGCAAGATAGTGTTGTGTCCGCCATTGGTGGGAAAGAAGCGGTCACTGACCGCTGTGATTGGCGAAATGAGACTTGCAGATCGTAGTCGTCTTTTGTTCTCACGTTTCTGACACCACGGAAACAGGCGAAGTCTCCAGTTCTTAAACGAACAGACAATGCTAATGAGATTCACCACCAAACTTGCATCATACATCACGTTTGTCAAAAGCATCCGTTCCGGAAAGTTTTCTCTGAACAAACTAACCACCAGCGCGACAATGTCTGAAATGACACAGAAACTGACAGCGACAAGAACCCGCAATATTATAGATTTCAACTGACTTCTCTTGTTGGTTTGTGCGCTGCTGCTTTCAGCAAGTACAGTCCGCCTTGCCGCGCCGTGTTTAATTAGCGGCGCGACAAACAGATAAACCAAGACAGTTTGCCAAGTTATCAAACAGACTGACAGTAAAATCCATGGCCACCTGAGTGGAATTGTTGTTACAACTTCGCAACGTCCACGATTTACTTTGTAGTATCGGGTTGACTGGAAAAGACTGGTTAGGGCCACGCCTGATGCAAACATTGCGACAATCACAAAAGCGCTAAGCGCTCGAGTGAATTTGGAAGTGTATTCTCGCATGCAAGGTTGCTGGTACAAAAACCTCTGTCTGTACCAAAGGTAAACGTATACGCATGTCAATGAGAGTGCGAACAGGCAGGTCTGGCCACGCAGTATCAGCGAACAGCTCAAGTCTGTCTTAGTTGCAACGAAATAGGACGAAAAATCAATGCAACATGCTCCAGGTACCGTAATCGCTGTTCCTAAGCACAGGACGTTCACCAAAACCAGCTTTTTTTGCTTCTTGTTGTCTTCATGTAACCTCCCTTGGTGTGTCACGTGGGTAAACGCCNAAAAACCTCTGTCTGTACCAAAGGTAAACGTATACGCATGTCAATGAGAGTGCGAACAGGCAGGTCTGGCCACGCAGTATCAGCGAACAGCTCAAGTCTGTCTTAGTTGCAACGAAATAGGACGAAAAATCAATGCAACATGCTCCAGGTACCGTAATCGCTGTTCCTAAGCACAGGACGTTCACCAAAACCAGCTTTTTTTGCTTCTTGTTGTCTTCATGTAACCTCCCTTGGTGTGTCACGTGGGTAAACGCCCTATACTCGTACAACATCAATGAAGCTGTGACGTAGAAGCTGAGCGCAGTCAAAACACCGAGAAATGCTGTCAAGCTAATTCGCTGCGTCTTCGAGCGTATGATGTCACTTGAATTGTTTTCTATCGACGTGTTGACATCATAAGTTGCAAAACTGTTCATGTTCATGCATAAACTGATGTATTAAATTCCAAAACTAGTTTTCAACGATTCAGTTTACGAATTGAACAGGCCTGTATAGGTCAGTTGGCGAAGCTCCACCCCCAGACAAGTTTATACGTTTTGGGTTCGAATCTTCGCAAATACTTCCTCTTGAACCTTGATCCTCTGCTTCAACGCGAATTCCCACCTCAGCACGCCTCTTAAATATCCACTTGGTATCTATCACAAAGTTTTTGAAACTTGCAACGTGTGTAAAGTAAAACTCTATCTGGAAACACAAGCTGAGGTTAAAAAAGTCGGTCAAGTACGAAGCGAAAATGTATTGCCGTTTGACTTTTTTTTCGCCACACCGGGCACGTCTTTGTTCGAGCTGCTTCTGCATGTCACGCATCATCGACTTGCCTAGCCCATCTCCACAACGTCACGTGATGAAATGACGTATGTAGGGTGATTTCCAACGGTCTGGTCGCTATGTAAAACTGAGCGTCCCGAACTGGGGGTCGCGCATCGAATTTTGTGGATCGCGACTACACAAATTTACCACAAAGTGTAGCAATTGTAAAATTAATATTTAATTTTGCTTTCTGGTAGTACTCTTTCAACACATGGTATGTTTTGAACAGCTTTTTTTTTGTCAAACGTTAAGGGTCACCCTGTCCTAGTGCTTTATATCACGGCTGGTTTTGTTTTGCCTTTATCATAAAGCGTTCAAATATTCAAGGTAATCACTGTGTATGTTCACAATTGTAACTGAAGATTATTCTGAACCTCTTTTAAGATCATTGCAAGGGTGAGCCTTGTGGAATACACGGGAATTGTACATTTAACACAACCAACTACAGTTGTCGATGCGAGGACGGTTACTTTGGAGACAACTGTACGGAAGGTAAAATGCAAGCTTTAGAATATCAAGTATAATATTTGGGGTATAGGTTGTTATCGCGTGCTAGTTGCACGGTCGAACTAAAACGCGACGTGTGTATCTTTTTCTCGGGCAAGCAACCAAAAGTTAATCCTTCCCGTTCAACTGTTTTTATAGCATGACCTCCAAGTCAAAACGTGGTGCAACACACAGGCAAGGGCATTGTTACAAATAATTGTTACATCGCTTATGACGTCACAGCGCAATAGAACATACTTTGCTTTGCTGGTTGTGACAGTTGTATTTTAAAATGTGCGACCCTATGTAGCCTAGTTGGAAAAGAAGTAGCTAACTGGCTTAGATATGGCAGGAAACTACGGCGGGGGTACAAAGAGGTTGTTTCCAAAATTTATTGATGGTCCCTATGTACTTTCCAAATGTTATGTCATTTGTTTCAAAATCATGGTGCAAATATTAGTTTTGTACATCCGATAAAGTACCTGTATTTTATGCACCTTTTCACGGACACCAAAGTTCAACTGCAGGGTACCTATACGACGTCTCACAGCATATTATATGGAGCATTGTGAAAAAGTGTTGATTCATTGCAAACTGACGTCACAGACAATGTTCTGAAGTTTATCTGCGTATTGATGACTCCACTGCGAAAAAATTAAACCAATTAAAATTCCCGTATTGATTTTAATGAATGTGCATCGATTAATGCCGCAGATTGTTTTTCTTTGCCTTTCCCTTGATTCCGTAAAATCACCACCTGAGTTCGGTAAAGTTGTCCAAACGTTTCTTAATTTACTCGATGTTTTGCGTTTACAGTTGACTACTGCCACGAAAATCCGTGTGGTTCGCATGGAAACTGTTCTCTCAATCAAACTACCTTGTACCAATGTCAATGCGATCATGGCTATCTCGGAAAGAACTGCTCAGAAAGTACGTGGTGGAAGTGGTTGAAAAATTTATAAGTTTGTTACAGCAATCAATGTATGATATAGACGACATTTAATTAACTGCAGCAGCCACAAGAAAAAATTATAGTTTTTGCTAAATTTGCAAAAAAACGTTTTTTTGGGTATCTGTTAAAACTTCATTTGAGGAAAAAGTTCTGGGTGTTTTAGCATTTGCACAAAACTGACAATTTTCAAAACCAACCTTGCTCCGTTTTTCAGGTCACTGTTGGAATCCGATTTGTGACGATTCCAACTTTCGGAGCTGTCAGTATAATGGCGAAAAATTCCACTGTTCTTGCAACAGTATTTCTAGATGGAGAAATTGCAAAACACGTGGGTAAACGAATGCTACAAAACACGTAATGTCATTGTGATTTTCGCCAAGATGGCCTAGTGGTTAGCGAGTCTGCCTTGTGCACGCAAGGTTAGAGGTTCTAATCCCATCTCGGTCGTTTGTGTTTCCCTGAGCAAGAAACTTGAGCGGCATTGCTCCAACCCACAGGGAACCCGATGGGTTGATCCAAATTGAAGTCGCCAACTTCAAAAAATCGAAAAAATCAAATAAAAAATGATCCACCGGAACTGCAATGAGACAGGTAGTCCGACGGCGGACTCATTGTGAGAATAACGCATTCAGGCGTTGCTTCGCCCCCGAGGATAAAAATGAAACAAACAAACAAACAATCAAATTTGGCTGCTCAAAAAGTTAAGCAAGGAATACATGTTAATTTAAACATGGGGCAATACGTTTAAAAGAATTTATTTTTGTATTTAATGTTGTATTTATTATTGGCTATGTTTTTTTTGCCCAGAAATAATTTTCTCTCGGCTTTAAGGCAATCCCCACATTTTTTTCATAAGAAACATGTATATTTACGTATATTTACATAAGAAACATGTATATTTACTCTTTTTACAATGAAAAGAATTGTTGATTCAAATATCCATCTATTGGAACAGAGTTTGATTCAGAAGACGATCCACGTTGCGAATTTGACGACAACTTCAACTACGATTGCTACTGCCTTGATTCCAAGGAAAATTTTACAAGCTGTGTCACTTGTATAACCGCCACTTACTTTCTAAAACCCTTTGCATCAATTTTTTTTACTTTTAAGTGACAAATGGTTTATTAAAACATAAGTTGTTGCACTAAATTTGCCATTGGACCTACTTGATCCAAACCGCAGAACTTCTGTAAGTTGTTTTTTGATTGACAGCTTTTTGTAAGTATAATCCATGTGGTGAAGGAGGCATATGCAAGTTCAATAACACAAACTATGAATGCCAATGTCTTCCTGGGTATAACGGAAGGAATTGCACAATTAGTAAGTAACATATTGTTTTCACTATGTTTTTGTGCTTCTTTATTCTGACAAGCGCCGGTTTGTTCCCACCGTTTGATCAAGAAAAAGTTTTTAAAATTTCGTCATATTTACACACATAATACATGGGTTTCTGAAGTTGTACACTGTAAATTTTGACCCCAGTTGACCCATCGGTTCCCCACAGGCCCCCAAACGTAAAAAATTCAAAACACCAATATTTAATAAAGTAAGTCGATCACCAAAAGTTTAATATTTTGGTAGTTGGTACAGAAGTATTTTGTGACTTTTGGTTGGAATCACTTATTTACAACATTTATTTACTACCTCTTTAATTGTTATTCGTTGCCTATGTTGTTTACGTTTGAGTAAAGTTTGGAACATCAAACCACTGAAACCTTTTGCAGACTTAGCCTAACTCACAACTATATTTTTTAAATTAGCTTTAAGCAGTCAAACAAACAATGTTTTTTTTGTAAGAAAACATAGGACCATGCCAGTTTTGGATTGTGCTAGGTTTTTTTAACGTTTTCAAAGTAAGCTTGCAACAAACCCTGTTTTGAAGTTTTATCAACGAAAATAACAAATTATTTTTGGCAAATGGCCACCACTTGCGTCTACGTTCAGCTATGTGTTCTGACGATCCTTGTGGAGATCATGGACAATGCTCGTTCAATGAAACGTCGTACAACTGCAAATGTCATGAAGGTTATCTAGGAACTAATTGCACCGATGGTAAGTGAACAAACAAACAAACAAACAAAAAATAACTGTGAGTCAAGCGTTTTGTGTTATGTGACTAATAAAAAATTTAGGCGAAAAAATATTTGATTTTGCCATGATTTGTACGGTTTATCTGGCAGTGGGTAAATTTGTGCTGCATTTTTGTTACTTAAATAAAAGCAAGTCTTTAAAGCTCGGATATCAGCTAGGCCTCAACAGGTCGTTGTCGTTAGTTCAGACCCCACGGCCATTTGGTGATCCTTTCCGTTTGCCATAATCCGTAACAATTCCTAAAAACCAGCTTAGTTCAATAAAGTCAACTAAAGTTACCGAAGTCGTTCTATTTTGCGTCCACAGTTGACTACTGCTATGAAATACCGTGTGGACCCCATGGAAATTGCTCACTGAATCAAACTACCTTTTACCAATGCCTATGCGATCATGGCTATCTCGGAAGGAATTGTTCAGAAAGTGCGTACAAGTGGTTATAAGTTTGATAAGTTTGTTACAGTCATTAATCTGTAATACAGACGCTCATTAATTAAATGTAGTAAAAGCTATAGGCGAAAAATTAAGTTTTACTTTATTTAAAAAATCTCAAAAAAATGTCTTTGGGTCGACTTCTGTTTATTTACGAACAAGTAATCTTGCTCGGTTTTTTGCTTTTTACTTGAAACTGAAAATTTTAAAATAATAAACATTTGGCCATGTCAGGCATAACTTACTACATTGCAGGTTACTGTTGGAATCCCATCTGTCCCAACACAAGCTGCCAGTTTAATGGAGAGAACCTTAACTGTTCTTGCAATGAAGACTCAGAATTTAAGAATTGCTCTAAACGTGAGTAAATAATGCTGTTTAATTTTGCCATAAACGATAAACGTCTTTTTAGATGCACAAACCTGTTGCACAGATAACTTATTTATTTTTTTTACGTACACTAACATCCGATCTTTTTTGTACAAAACTTGTTTTACAAAACTTTTTGATTGACCGTCTTGGCATTCGTTTTGCTTTAGTTTACAAGTTTTACAGCAAATCTTAAAAAAAACGTTAATTTTTTACAGAATTTGCTTCTGACAAAGATGTGATCTGCAACTTCGCCGAAAACAACATCTTCTACAATTGTTCATGCCTTGATTCCATGAAACAACCAACAGGCTGTAACACTGGTATATTGCCGTTTGCTTTTCTAAACAATGTACATTTAAATTTTTCACTTTTAAACAACAAATTGTTTACTCTGTAAACCAGAATTGCTGCTTATTTGACAAAAAACACAAAATTACTCTGAACTGATTTTGCTTGCAGAATTCTGTTTGGACAATCCATGTGGCGAAGGGGGTATTTGTATGTTCAACACCTTAAACTATCAATGTCAATGTCTCCCAGGTTATAGTGGAAGAAATTGCAATATTAGTAAGATAACAACAAACTGGTTACAAAACAAGCAGTAGTTGGGTCTATATTTAAAAATCATTGTTTTTTTGTTAAGCTAAGTGCTCTAGCACTCCTTGCATCCACGGGCAGTGTTCATTCGATGAAACTTCATACAATTGCACTTGTTATGAAGGTTACTTGGGAACCAATTGCTCTGAGGGTAAGTCATAAAATTTGTCATGTAAGCAAGTAAATACACCAAAATGATGCAATTATCCGACCAAAATCCTATTTATGTAATACCGAGCTACACATATGGTGAACGACTTTACGTTTCAAAGTAAACTAATTTTATTATTTTCAACAATAATTCGGTCCAATTAAATGTCCCGACAAAATTTAGCACTGTCAGATCAATTTTTGCTCTTAGTTGACGATGAGTCAGACATCAAGCAAAGTAACAAACTTAATTATTTTAACATAATTTCAGGTTACTGTTGGAACCATGCCTGTGACGATTCAAATTACAAAACCTGTCGGTTTGACGACACAATCTTCAACTGCACTTGCCTGGATGATTCAGGGGTGAAAAACTGCACCCAGCGTACGTGGATTTAAACAACATAAGTTGATCACGTTTTTGAAGCTTTAAATTTAGGTAGAACACTTCCTTGCAAGTAAATCCTTTATCACTGGTGAGCTAACCGCTCTGGGTCATTAACCAAAACTATATATTCAATATCGCAAAAAATTATAAGTGAATAACCAGGTGTAACTGAAAAATTTCGTGACTGCTTGTCGTTATTTAGACTTTGACTCAGATGTCGAGGTGAACTGCTACTTCGATGAGAACGGCTCTACCTACAACTGTTCATGTCTAAGCGTTATGGGAAACCCAACAAGTTGCACCACAGGTAGAAAAACTACTTGCAAATCTTCGTTGCGAATGGATGACTTTTATAAACAGAAGTATCATAAAACGGTCTCCACGGGGCGTTGTGTTTGAGCGGGTGGACAACCATCCAAACCGACTGTTAAACAACAAACGGTTAAGTAACGCACGATGTAGAAAGGTTAGTGGCAGTTTAGGCAAAAATCTGTGTACTATAATCCAAAGCGAACATCGCATACCGCGGTCACTACAGAACCGTTATTCGATGGTCTGAGGCACTCGTTCCTTATGCAGACAATGAAAGGCGGCTCGTGCGTTGAGTGCATGCTCACAATAGAAAACACCAGTAAGTTGGACGTTTGGCCGTTTTTTCACCTTTAACAGAAAGATTGTGGTTTAGATTTCTGTATGGACAATCCATGTGGTGAAGGAGGTATTTGCACGTTCAGCAACACAAACTACGAATGTCAGTGTGTTCCAGGTTATAACGGAAGAAACTGCAATATCAGTGAGTGAAATTATTTACATTTGTTCTTTTTTCAACATTAAAACAACTCTAAATGTATCTAAAACCCACATATGCCAAGGCAAACTTCAAAATAGCATGGAATTAAAATATCTTTGGCAAAAGAACATCATATGCGTTTACATTCAGCTATGTGTTCTGACGATCCTTGTAGAGATCACGGACAATGCTCATTCAATGAAACTTCGTACAACTGCAAATGTCATGAAGGTTATCTGGGAATTAACTGCACCCATGGTAAGCGAAAACTCCAACGCTGGTGCTTTTGCGCCTTTTGACTGATAAATAGGTTAGCAATGTGTGAATACTAGCTTATTTTATAACTCTGTTGGCATTCTCCCTCACTTTTAATGTGTCAAAAGGTGTGGTTCTTTTGTAATTAATGACTGGGAATTATCAATGGTGATTTGAACACTGTTGTGTACAGTCGTTACTTTCAATAAGAAGATACAAGCCAGTACTTGTGTGTGAAAGTTTTTTACGTTTCGACAAACGCTGTTGTCATCATCAGGATTGACTCGGAAAAGCGGCGCAAATTTAGTTATTTTGCGGTAAAAAAAAAAAAATGGGGCGTAACAACTGTGAAAATGTTAAAACCAACTGACCAACAAAGTGCGCAATAAAATTTTACACTCAAGTACTGGCTTGTATTTCTTATTAATATTATTTAAAACCGTGAATTTGTACCAAAGTCGTTGCTTTCCTTGTGAAGCTTGCAAGCGCCAACCCGATCTTCAGTTAATAACATAAACTGGTTTGTGTTGTTGATTCACATTTTGTAGGTCACATATTAATTATCAGTAGTGCTAGACACATTAGGATTTCAAGGCGATTTTACGTTGTCAAATGACTTACTTTTGAATACAAGATTTTGGGCAAGGTTTGCTTCAGGTTGTGGTTTATTTCGTTTTATCTGGCAGCAGTTAATATTAATATTGTGCTGCATGTTTGGGCTTATTGTACAAACGAGTCTACAAGCTAAGTTACAAACATGCAAGCAAACCCCAGTTGGCTGTTGTCGTTTGTTTATACGTTTTTGGTTTATATTTTGCTTTTACAGTTGACTACTGCTACGAAAATCCGTGTGGACCTTATGGAAACTGCTCACTTAATCAAACTACCTTCTACCAATGCCTATGCAATCATGGCTATCTCGGAGAGAACTGTTCAGAAAGTACGTGGTGGAAGTTTTTGAAAATTTGATTGGTTTGGTGCTGGCCGCAGCGCAAACGCCAACTACTTGAACGTAGCGACATTTCTATGGAAATTTTCTTACCTTTTATTTTCCAAACTTTTTTAACCTGACTAAACGAAAAGGGTAATTGGGCATAGTCTTTATACGTAGCATGTAAAGACGTTCTAACTATTTTAGCAGCTTGTTGGCTTTAACATAAAGCTGACTTGATTAATAATTGGCAAAGTCAGGCAAATCTTACTACATTGCAGGTTACTGTTGGAACCCCATTTGTGAAGATCCCCACTCAACAAGCTGCCAGTTTAATGGAACGAACTTTAACTGTTCTTGCAATGACGATTCAGGCTTGAAGAATTGCTCTGAACGTTAGTAGTATATTCCACTTAATTTGTTGCCTATGAACGTACAACGCAAACAAGTTACGGATTTTTTAACTGTTGATGATAAGATTTCGTTTTAATTTTTAGCAAAAACGTAGCTTACCAATCCTTTTTTGATTGTTTGGTGGGTATCCGTGTATCCTTTGTTAAACAAATCTGCAAAGCTTATTGTAAGAAACATAATTTTCAATAGAATTTTCTTCTAACGACGATGTGAGGTGCACCTTTGACGAAAATAACATCTTCTACAACTGTTCATGCTTTGATTTCATGAAACAACTAACAAGCTGTAACTCTGGTATATTGCCGTTTTCTTTTCAAAACAGTGCACATTTAGATGTTCCACGTTTTAATAACAAGTTTGTTTACAGATTTCTGTTTGGACAATCCATGCGGCGAAAGAGGTATTTGCACGTTCAACAACACAAACTACGAATGTCAGTGTGTTCCAGGTTATAACGGAAGAAACTGCAATATCAGTGCGTGCAATTGTAGTAAATTTTAGCAGCAAAATATTGTTAATATTTGCTGGTGTGTTTACGATAAAACAACCCAAAGCGTAGCACATGTTTGCTAGGGCAACCGTTCAAAATAGCAAGTAATAAAACTTTGGCAAAAGAACATCATATGCGTTTACATTCAGCTATGTGTTCTGACGATCCTTGTGGAGATCATGGACAATGCTCGTTCAACGAAACGTCGTACAACTGCAAATGTCATGAAGGTTATCTGGGGACTAACTGCACCGATGGTAAGTAAATAAAGTTCAGGAGATTATGTATGTAGTTGGATAGTACAGTCTTTATTTTGTGTGTGTGTTGCCAGCGGTGGTCTGTTTATCTTATAACAAAAACTAATTATATGGTTAGTTATTATTTTGTTGATTACGCATCCGATCATTAGCAGTGTTAATCAAAACATAGGGTTAAAAGTCGTTTTTAACTTGCCCACTGCATATTAATCCTAAGCACAAAATTTAAGCAAGTTTTGCTTCAGGTTATTGTTTGTTTAACTACGTTTTATCTGGAAGCTGTTATAAAGTTGTGCTGAATTTTTAACTTAATATACAAACCAGTCTGTGAAGTAAAACAGATGTAAGTTCAGACGATTTTGCTTTATATTTCACGTTTACAGTTGACTACTGCCACGAAAATCCGTGTGAACCCCATGGAAATTGTTCTCTTAATGAAACTACTTTATACCTATGTTTATGCGAGCATGGCTATCTAGGAAAGAACTGCTCAAAAAGTACGTACGAGTGGTTTAAATTGCGTTAAGTATGTTACAGCCATCAGCCTGTAACAAGTCCATAATTTGCTTGTGGCAGTTAACTGAAAAGTGTAGATTTGAAGTTATTTATTGTATGTTAACAAGGCAAATAAAGTACGCGTTTTTTGTGTAGGCTTCTTATGTACACAAGTTTTTACTGATTGTTAAATTATATTGTCCAGTGTTCTGGTTTTTGAACGAAACTGACTAGTTTTTCAATAAGACAGATATGGCAAAGACCAGCTTAATTTACCTAATTTAAAGGTTTTTGTTGGAATCCAATTTGTGAAGATCCTTACTCAAACAGCTGTCATTTTGATGGAGCAAACTTTAATTGTTCTTGCAGTGATGATTCAAGCCTTAAGAATTGTACTGAACGTAAGTCAGAAATGCTACTTTGCCACTACGACAATAAATCTGACTGCAAAAATTTACATTTAACTTATTCAACACAGGACCAGATGTTTCATCAAACCGTTACAATTTTTCGCTAAGTTAACTTATCAAAACTTTTTAGCCGATCGTCTAGGTTGGTTTTGGTGCATCACTTGTTTAAAACTTTAGTTTTGAACAGAATTTGCTTCTGACGACGATGTGATCTGCAATTTTGACGAAAACAACATCTCATACAATTGTTCATGCCTTAACTTTATGAAACAACTAACAAGCTGTAACACTGGTATATTCTCATGTTCTATTTTAAACGAAATATTTACTTTTAGATAGAATTGCTGCTTTAAATTTGCAACCAAACCAGTTTGACAAAAACTGCAAGATTTTGTTTCTGTTTACAGATTTTTGTTTGGACAATCCATGTGGAGAAGGAGGAATTTGCAAGTTCAACAACTCAAACTACCAATGCCAATGCTTCCCAGGGTACAATGGAAGGAATTGTAATATTAGTGAGTTAATATGTAAGGTTTTTTTTGACAACTTCTGTATTCAAAGATACGGTGTTTTTTGTTAGCTAAGTGTTCTAGCAGTCCTTGCATCCACGGGCAATGCTTTTTCGATGAAAGTTCATACAATTGTACTTGTGATGAAGATTACTTGGGCACAAATTGCACTGAGGGTAAGTCACATTTCATAGTAAGCAAAAATTTAGTCAAAATGTTGTAATTACCAGTATTATTCGCGTGGTACTGATCTGTGGTATGGTGACTGACAAAATATTTTAAACTGATTGCTGTTTTCTTTTTTAAACAATAGTCCAAGGGAAAGTTGTTATGTTGTTGTTTTCACTTGGTCGGTTGCATAAAGCGTAGTAACGAAGTGTTGACATGTTGTTAAATGTATTCAGGCTATTGTTGGAATCCTAATTGTGATGATTCAAATTTCCAAAGCTGTTGGTTTAACGACATTATCTTCAACTGCACTTGCACGGATGTCAAATGTTCGAAAAACTGCACCCAACGTAAGTAGAAAAGCTAAACAAATTTACTTTCCTGATCAGGTGCCGAGAATTACTGTAGGTCGAAAATAGTTTTTAAACGGCAGCGGCATTTTGTAATTTTTGCTTACAAAATTACTGGTCTTGTTTAGATTTTAACTCCGAAGTTGCAGTGCTTTGTGATTTCGATGAAAACAACGTTTACTACAATTGTTCATGCCAAGGCTTTTTCGGACAACCAACAAGCTGTGACCAAGGTTTTAACTTTGTTCGTAACGCAGTAAACTATCATCGTGGATTTACCTTTACAATCTACTGTTTTGCTTGTAGATTATTGCACAAACAATCCGTGTGGTATAGGTGGTATTTGCAACTTCAACAACACAAACTATCAATGCCAGTGCTTTCCTGGATACTATGGGAGAAACTGCAATATTAGTGAGTAAACTGCGGGCGTATATTTTACCTTGTCAGTTTTCCAACTTGTTTCTTTTCATTTGTTCTCTAAACGGATACGGTGCTTTTTCAGCAATGTGCTCCGACGATCCATGTAATCACGGGCTGTGTTCATTCGATGAAACCTCGTACAACTGCACTTGCGATGATGGTTATTTGGGAACTAACTGCACGGAAGGTGAAGCAAAAAAGGCGGTTACTTGGATAAACCTGTGACTTTAAACCAGTGGTTTTCAAACCAGGGGGGATTTTTTGTTTGCAGGGGGGTTGGTTAAAAGGAATTGCACAATTTGTTTAAAATAAAAAAAGTGATTTCTTAATATAAACTGACATAAACATGTTATTTACTATCAAACTGTCATGTGGGGGAATTTCAGCTTTGAATATCAGTCAAACGGGTCCATTGGAATCAGTGGCGCAAATCCATTGAAATTGTTGGGGAGACTTTTGTTCTTGTGAGTAACTTTTGAGCAAATGACGTCATATTTGAAGTTATGACGTCACAATGCAGATTTTTATGTCGCAAATAATGGGTTACATTTCGGTTCAGACGGTCTTAAAACGCCGTTAAAACTGTTCCAATAGTATTTAAAACGTGCTAAAATTGTTTTAATGCAACAATAAACCAGCTTTGAACCCGCTTTAAACAGTTAAACAAGATTTTGGGTTTCATCCTTAATGAAATAAATCCGTAACATTTTTTTTGGGAGACTTCCCCCCCGTCCCCCCGGGATTTGCGCCCGTGATTGGAATGAAAAGGGTCGAAAAAAACATTATCTAGTTTCTTATTTACATTTAACTACAATGGCTGCACATAAAATTCTCGAACTGTTTTTTTTTATTTCTTTTCTTTTTAAATTGTTTCATCTAGTGGATTACTGCTTTAGCAAGCCTTGCGGAACTCATGGAGGTTGTTTCCTCAACAAAACCACCTTGTATGAATGCGAATGTGACCCTGGCTACCTTG
>QXVZ01026269.1:0-12245 GCA_008931825.1 Phallusia fumigata
AAATTTCAGCTATAGAAAACCTAGAGGTGGAATAGGACCATAGGTAACAAACCTTTTGCTTTGTACCAACTATCAAAGTATGAAACTTCACAGTAACTTCTGTCACTGTCAACTTTGAAGGGAATGGCTAGAATAATTGTTGAAATGATTTGAAAACAAATGGTTTATCTGTATATTTAGTTCACCAAACTAATGAAAAGCCTGCATCCTAAAAAGCATTTTTTGCATGTTTAATTGGGATGATAAATTCAAAATTATACATACGGCGCCAGCTTTAGCTTTCACAACTTCAGTTCCAGCATCTTGAATCCTTTCAGTAATGGCTTCCAGTGCAGGTGTTTCAAAACTACATGCAGGTGAGCATTGAGAAATGAGTGGAATGATTGTGATTCCAGCATGGCCACCAATAACTGGCACATTCACTTTCGATACATCAAAACCCTGTAAACGGCAGATTTGCTTGACCAAAAAACTAAACAGTAAATTTATGTTCGGAATATTCAAAACACATGCAAGAAACAGATATAAAGGCACAGGAAAAATNATCAAAACCCTGTAAACGGCAGATTTGCTTGACCAAAAAACTAAACAGTAAATTTATGTTCGGAATATTCAAAACACATGCAAGAAACAGATATAAAGGCACAGGAAAAATTGTAACTGTTTTTGCTGTTGCCAATAGTGGAACAAAAAGTACATCACAAATATAGCATTCTACCATTTATGCAACCAATAAAACAACACAACATTTGGTTTTCATGTAACCCACACAAAAACTTACTTTTGCTTCGGCGATGAAAGCATTTGACCTAACCACATCCAGGGTAGTGACACCAAAAATTTTGCTTGTGTCAGACACACCATTCTTTTTGTAAATTTCGCAACAAATTGGAACTGTTGAATTTACCTGCAATATGATAAAAGTTGAAATGTATGCATGTATTAGGAAAGAAAAAGATAGAGGTACCCACAGGGTTGGAAATAATGCAGATAAAGGCAGTTGGGCAATACTTTGCACAGGCTTTTGACAAATCTGCAACAATGCTGGCATTTGTATTGAACAAATCATCTCTTGTCATGCCTAGAAAAGGTAAACAAAATAATATTGTATCATTGACTATCGCCAAGCTCTGTTTTTATTTTTAAACACATATTCAGATTACATAGGATTACTAAAAGTACTAATATAACCATGAAACTAAATAAATACACATAAATACATTACATTTTGTGCACAATTTACCTGGTTTTCTAGGTACCCCAGCAGGAATAACAACCACATCACTCCCAGTTAGGCATTCTCCCAACTGCTCAGCTCCAATATGGCCTAAAATTAAGAAAATTATGATAATCATTCAAATGTACAATTTTCTGTCATGGATTAAATCTTAACTTACCACTAACTTGTGCAGCAGTGTCAATGTGACTAAGATCTGCAGCCACCCCAGGTGTGTGAGCAATATCATACAAGGCCAACTGTTTGATTGCTGGAGTTTGCTTGAGGAGGAGGGACATAGGCTGACCAATTCCACCAGAAGCACCCAGCACTGCTACCTTGTAGTTGTTCTGGAAAGTCGTATATTTTATTTTAATGGCACATAGCAAATATCATAAACTTTCCTTCAAGAGGATGCCACAACGCACAACGTACCTGACCAGTAACGGAAAAGTTTCGCACCAACTTTGTGAGATTGTTCACAGTTGATGGGCGGAGAATTTGCTTCGCAACGCTTGCCATGTTGAATGATAAGTTAGAAAAAAGAAAAGTTAGGTGATGCCTAAACCCTGTTATGTGCTGTAACATGTGAAATAAAACAGATGTGTTTGCAGCAACTGATAATAAACGAGCTTCCATTGGAGAAGACGAAAGGGTAAAATACAAACTGTACAAAACGTATTCATAAAAACGTGGAATTATAAAAACAGTATCGCTGCATCGGTAACCGTTAAATTACATTTAACACACCAGACATGGACCCATATAATAGCCCAAACTCGTAAAACAAATGAACGACTTTATACTCCTATTAAGCGCAAAGCAATCATATTAAATTGCGCCGGTACTTCTTCCTAAACAGGCTTCTTCAAGGTCAATTTTGTGCTGATCACGCTGATCTGCGTTACGTGTTTTCTGAGGTCGCATTTATTAATTTTTAACTTTGGTTGGGGTATTGCTGGAGATTGTTAGTCACGCTGCGTTTTTGTTTAATCGGGGTAGAAAATATGCTCTAAAAAAATCAAGAAATCAAATTAGTAAAAACCCGGTTGTCATGGAAAATAATAATAAGTTGGTTTCTATTTTAATATGTGTTTGATAATATCATTTGCAACAGTCACGACAAAGTACCCAAAATAAAGCTGTGAAAAAACACCTCCCTGCTTTAGTAAGACAGAGTGGTTAAAAATAAGCACTATTTAGACAAATAAGTTTGTGGTGTGCAGCATTATCAATAAAAGCTTCCTAAAACTTTTTGCGGTGCAGATATGCCATAGAAATCATGCATGTAACTATGGATCCCATTCGCTGTGTTTTATTTCCAGCTGTTTTTTGCCTGTGCAAGTTGCACTAGAATTAAAAGATGGCCAAAATTGTGCTAATTGAACCTACAGAATTGTATAACATCTTAAATCAGCAAACGGTATATCCATGTTTGAGTGACCAAAACTTCCTGCTTCTCTTAGGTAAGAACCATTTTTACCTAATGCATTTTGTGTGTTTGTTAAAAAATATGATGTTTTTAGCAACATATAGTTTTTATTAACCAATTATAGTTTATGTACCGATGGTAAAAGTATGCCACATTCTGTACCTTTACAAGCGTGGCTTTCATTGTACTTGTTTACTTTACACAAGAAGAGCAACAGTTGGTTAACCTTTAACATCGATCAGTGAAACAAACACCACATTTTCCAGCTCTAAAAATTAACAACGTAATTGTAAAGCAGTTACAGCTAACCAATTAATGATACTTTAATTGAGAACTGCTGCAAAATTAAATTGTGACAAACTTTTGCAATAGATGCACGAAACAAAACAGAATACGATGAGAGTCATGTGATAACAGCAAAGAGAGCACCTTTAGATGAAGATGGAAATTACAAAGTTCCATATGATGCTGAACTGGAATGCAAAACTCATGTCATTGTTTATGACAGCAACTGTCGGTCACTCAGAGAGAAAAGTAAGTTAAAAAAATAAACAGACAATTGAAAATTCGGTTGTGGATTCCTGTTTGTGATACTAGCTTGAGTGCTTTCTTATTCAACTTGACAAAATAACATTAAAATTAGGCAACTATAGGCAGTTCCATTGTTCCAATTTTCTATCATGTGTATGGTATACTTTTTGTGTGGGATCTCGATTCTAAAATATTGTTTATGAATCCAGTAATTAAAGAACATGAATTTACTGTCAAAAAGAATCTTCATATTTGTCAAACAACAATAATTTAATTGAACACCATTTCAGATTCTGCTGTCTACTGTGCTTCGGTGATGGCCAACAGCGGAAGCAAAAATCCTGTCAAAATTTTAAGGGGTGGTTATGAAGACTTTTCAGCTATGTATCCTTTCCTGAGGACGCAGAAAATTCTATACATGCCTCAGGTAAACATGTCACAAAGGCATAGGCATCGATTCGCGGGGTGGCAGCCAACCCCCTAGAAATTTCAAGAATGACAGCCAGTATGAAAGTCCATGCTGCCACCCCAGAAATTTCCTCATTGATGATATGAGCCATGACAGGTAGTATAATAACGCTACAACCAACAGACAAAGTTGTGTAATTTGATCATGTGTCAGATTGTTTGGATTCGATCATTTCGCCACCTGACATGAAAAAATTTCTAAAAAATGGACGCCTATGCACAAAGGCTTTTGTGTGTAATTGTATGATTGGTTCTGTATCAATCATTACTAACTTTACTAAGGGGTTTACTAAGGGATTTATTTTGCAGGAATATGATAATATACAAACATTTCCCTGCGAAGTATTACCTGGCATTATGTACATTGGATCAAGCAAGCAGGCCCATGACAAATTTATCCACAAGGAGCTAAAGATAAGAGCCCATATCAATCTCTCTCATGAAAATGATATGTTGTAAGTTTGTTACGCTTGTCACAATACCAGCATTGTTANTTCCATTATATATTTGAATTATATGTTAGAAACTTAACGATGAAATAAGAGTTTAATTTTTGAAAGTGGGTCAGTCGATGGTTAGGTTTAATTCTATTTTGTGATGCAAAATACTTAAAAAACCATTAAAATAGACTTCAGGTTTCTCACCAAAGTGTCGTCAAAATCTGTTGCTCCTCTATTACTTTCAGTCTCACAAATAAGACAGGTCCTGCAGCCTTTACAACCACATTGAAGTTTGTTTCTTTCCTCCATTTAATGGTATACTGATGTTGTGGAAAGAAAAACGGCCAGCTTAATTAGACAGCCAACAACTCATCCCAGGCAATTTTACAGCTGACGACACGCATGATCAGTCACGTTACGGGTGATTGCGTACAAATTCAGCGCTGCTTATTCCAGTTTCAACGTCACTCGATGTCGAGCTAATTCCAGGCAAGGGGGACAGAACAGTACTCAGCAAAAATTTTCAAAAGGTACGGTACGCACAATTCAATACGTACTGTACCTTACGACTTTCCTTGGTTCTGGGGTTAACGTGCCGATAGCGTATTTTGAATTGAAGTAATGTTACGCTAACACACCACTGTCATTCTGCCGACACCCAACCTAAATACATCCGTAAAAATAAACTCCCTCATCCTCCACGATGTATTTCAACCAATCAACAAAAAACACTACTGGTAGAACAAACAGTATTACGCAGCACAGAAGTATATCTTAATCAAAAGCTGCAACGTCGGAATCGCTTGCTTGGAAATCTTCGGAGTTGTCCAAGATTTCCGAACCACTGTCTTCCTTTTGTAGAAAAGCTGCAGCCAGACTCAAAAAGTTGCCTTGGTGGATTATAAAAGCCCTGATAACGCATTCTAGAACCAGAATAAGCGTAACGTAGACACCAGCTGTGAATCCACAAGATAGAAGGACGTCCATTGTTTTGTCGACAGTGGTGAGACCAAATAATACGGAGACCGCTATGCAGAGAAGTGTGGCCAACCAAACTGCACCGACAAACCACTTTCGACCAGCGGGTGTCTGTAACAATGTAATAGCACATTAAAAACACGAAGGTTGTGGGTTCTAATCATTGTTGTGGGTCCCTGAGCAAAAACCTTGAGTGGCATTGCTCCAATCCAATGGAACCGATGAAAAAAACAAATAAAAAATTCTAGATTGGGAGGCAGATAAAGAAATAAAAGAGGATACAAAACGTATGCAGTCGTTTTACTTCGGGGATATCTTTACCCCTTTCGGAGCTAATGTATTTTGCAATTCGCAAGTTCACTTTAAAATCCCTTTAAAAACGCTCTAACCGTGTACAAGACTGAGGCGGGGGTGGCAACAAGAACTTCTTCTGATCCAGGAATCTTGTTCAAAGAAAGAACCTGCTCGACTTGCACACTGCTGTGGAAAGACACTCGCGATTTCACAACTTTGCTTGCGCTGTCGGTTTCACTGGGAGTCAGGATTTCTTCATCACTGTGCGTTCGACGTAAACCTAAAAACCAAAGGCATGAATAGGCTAAAAGTTACAGCACCTTGTCAACGCTTGTGTCTTACAACCGGTTCTAGTTTTTGCCGCTTTGTCGTCCTGTACTTTCATTTCTTACCTTCGGGCAGTGGTTCTCAATATGTTTTACTCCATAAAATCACTCTACAGGATATTTAATTCGTAAATAGTATATTTATACCAGTGTGAAACTAAACTCCTACAATCTGAACTTTTTGACAAATAACATTTTAAACGACGAAAACCCACAAAACATATATTATTGACTTTTCTACAGGGAAACTGTTGATACAAAAATCGATGTAAGCATAAACTAAAACACAAACTCATTTTCTTTTCCTACAGTTTACCCAGTTTTTGACCCGCTGACGGCATTGGACAGATGCTTATCTGTGGTTGATCTTCGGTTTCGGTCGTTTCCAGGTCAGTTGAAGAGTCAACTGTGGTCTGGACTCGACTGGGCAAAGAGATTTCACTCACATCGGGGGTTTGCGAAAAACGGAAATGCCTGAAACGGTAAACAACTTCACAAAATGTTTGTCGCATAAAAAACTGTGTACACTCACAGCGTTGTTGTTTGTTTCATTTTTAACTATCCCAGATGATAACGTCGGAATGCATTATACCCACAATGGGTCCAACGGCAAGCTACCTGCCTTACTGCACCTCTGTTGTATCATTTTTTTTATAGTGGTGACTTCAGTATGGAGCAACCATTAGATCTCAATTGGTTTTATAAATCGCGGCACCCATTAGAGGTTTACTTGGCGATTACATGACGTATAGACATGAATCAAGTCAGTCTATTTTGCAAGTATTTTACTGTCGCGTGGTAATGCTCACTGCCATACGTAGTAATTTAATTGAAAAAACAAGTTTCTTGCTGAAAACAAGAAATCGACTGGTACTGCACTGACCAAGGCCTAAACAAGGACAAACCGCATTTATTTGCAGTCTATTTCAAATCCTGAACTGTAGTTTTGTTCCCTATGCCACAGTTATGTTTCAAAATAAAGTGTCCGAATTTTAAAGTTATACCTGATTTTTAATCGTCCAAAAAAACTAGGAATCTTGGTTAAATCGACTGCCGATGAGGTTTCCGAGCCAGTAGAAGTTTCCGTGTCACGTGCCCCATACGCCTCCAGACCTCCTCTTACTCTTGATGACGAAGCAGTATCGGATTCGTCGACTGGCGGGGCTGTGTAAACGTGACATTAAAGTCTTCTTTTCCTTTTATTCAAATCTTGGTTCTCGAACGTCGTTAACTTTTTTAGGGCGTCGCAAATTAATTCCGTTTCGTGGTTAACTTAATTGAGTTAAAAACCCTCTAGATTCGATGAACTTTAGATAAACAAGTAAATCCTCATATCACATTAAATATCATATAAATATTTGTTTCAGTACTGAACTGGTCAAGTTTCAAACTTACCCGCTGTAGTTTCGACAGCTTTTATTCTCCACTCGGGCAGTGACCGCCTGTCAGCATTGTGAAAGTCAATGTTGGAGGGAATACGCCTGTACGTGGGATCGTGCCAGAAAAACGGAGAACCATAACTGCAAAAAACATGTCATTAGGACAACTAGAGGGAAAGATGAAAAGGACAGATTTATGTAATTTTTTTACATTGGCATATTTATAAAAGACACGGACTTTAAAAGTAGCTTAATGAAAAACATGTGCATGCAACACCATGGTTTTAAGCTTCTAGTCATTTTGCAGTAAATGATGATAACAGCGATTGTTGAAACGTTTGCATCACACTGTATTCACTATATACAAGGCTATTCGGTTGTTTATCGCATTGTATTAACAATGCATTACATCGTTGGTAATGTTTGTCGTATGGGTGATTCATAGTTCAATTTGAGGACAAATTAGGGTACATTTTAACATACTTGTATGCCACGATAAAATTAATGCCATGAAACCACAGTGATACATACGCAGATGATCTGGCAGTTAGGTTTGTAATTTTAATACGAAGCTGATTAACAAAACTTTCGTGAACTGACTTATAATCTCCGAAGAGTTCCCCCATCGGACGAGAAACGCTCGTGTGAACTCTGTGCCACGCCTCGATCAGATCGTCACGTGACCAGAGACTGGCGCAACTGAATCGGGTTCTGACGTCACGGACATCAGGAAGAGATGAACTTGACCATGTACCTTAAGGGGTCGTGAAAGATGAATAATATAACTCATTTTTTTGCAACCAGGATTAGTTCGGACATTAATAGCTCTAAATGTCTACATACGACTTTTTTTTGAAAAAAACACGCATTTTTAACATATACTGCTTCTGCAGTGCGTTTCTTACAAAAATACAAGATGTAAAAAATGTTTAATTAAGATTGCCAGAAAGATAGTCGACACTTCTATCACTGCAAACTAACTGTGTGGTTTTACACTAGCTATATAGAAATAAACGATATCCAAACTTTCTAAAAATGCATAAAAACTGAAAACGCTTAAGCAAGGTAACTCTTTTTTGTATGCGGTTAATGGACGAAATTGCGTCCGGATATCGGATAGCACAAAAATGCTCGGGTATTCGGTTAACCGCTGTCCGGGTAGTCCAACCCTAGTTGCAACTGCAACCAAAAGCGATAAATCTGCGGATAGTTAAATCACAAGATACTTTCTACATTCGAAAAATTTACGCGCTTATTCATTATTCAATGTTACGTTTCAGTGCATGTCGTTTTCCATTAATACCAGAGCGAATTACTGCCACAAAAGCTAAAGTTACCTCATCTGATGCACAAAAATAGAACCTCAGTCAAACTTAGCACTGGTGTAAAGAAAGATAAATGCGTTTGAGGTGGAACAAATACGAACCTCCAAATCTTTTTGGTTTAACAAACTGCATAATGGCTGGAGAAGACCTTGTCCTTCTGGGCAGTCGGCGAAGTCGTAACTTGTGAGCTACTCTGAGATCTCGCAAAGAGATTGTTTCTGAAAAGAAAAGCTCTCATACAGATGCAATCATAATTAGAATAAAGGTATGTTATATCAGTGCAGAAATCGTCCTAAACCATACAGATTCCAGTTTCGGATAAACTATAAAAGATGAAGCTTACAGCACACTCAAATCAGTCCGTGTAATTCTGTTAAACAAAATAAACTGCATCATCAGTTATTCATTCTAGATTTCTTTATATTAAAGGAAAAACAAATCAGACAAACTAGAGGAAAATTCCAACAACTACACGAAATTTGATTTTCCAAACTACTGATCGCCCCGTTAACATTTTGTTTTGTACCAAATGGGTTGAATTTGCTTTCTGGTTCTTAACAGGAAGTATTAGCAAGTACAGCCCTTCCATATCACTAGTTTCGTTTACCATATTGACCAACATTGGATGTGTTACAAGAATAAAAAAATATTGGGTCAATTTTGTTCGTATGGGCTGCATATTAAATAGCCTTCAACTCTCCGCCATAAGTAAAAACATAGTTGTAAAAATCAGATTTTAAGCATGCATCTATGTCACAAATAGAACGACCAATGACAATTTAATTATATGATTTAGACACATGTTGTTCCGATGAAGCCAATGATTGACAGTTACACAAACGTTTTCTCGTCACATACGAGAAAATCAAAAACACCGCCTACAGAGCAACTAGTTCAAACTTAACACATCGGATAGACAACACGCAAAATGTCCCACCGTAATTCCATAGATGCGGTACCCGGTAGCGAGCAGGAAGCAAACAGGAGTCTTGCGTGTCGGTGATACTCGGTATCGGCTCCGCTGCAAATGTTCGGGATTCCTGATCATCCAGATCATACAGCTCCTTTAATTCGTCGATTAATTCCTGAAGCTTTTGATCTGACCTCAGCATAGAATCGGCAAATTTGCGAAATTTTTGCTCCTGTGGATGAAGAGATTGTTATAAATGTCATCGCTTGTAAAAAATGCATGGGTACTCATTGGTGCAGCCAGGGCGTAAGTCAAGGGGACATGAACCCAAATTTTAGGTTACCCGTGGAAATATCCCCCCCATATTGAGCTGGCTAAACCTTTGTAGGCCCTGCTGTTAAACACCTTAGCAATATTTTACAGCGCTGCAAAAACCTCCAAAACTGTTTAGAAGTACGCGCATTGAATGCCAACAACTTTGCAAATTTAGCTCAGATTACATAAATTTTCCCTGTAAAACTGCCCCAACGTGATTGGTACGAAAAATACCCTTGCCAAGGCAATCCGATGTTACTGTGATCTAATTTACGTCATAAACGGATTAAATCAAACAGTTCACGTATGGTCGCAATCGTATGGGCCAGAATTTAAATAGTTATTGTTGGTTGCTAGTATTGTAAACGCAGCATTGTGTTTTAAGGGTTCGTGGGTTAAAATCCCAAATCAACCTTTTGTGAACGGAACTGGTCATAAAGCATCGGTACACCTGCAAAAATTTTTTTCACTTTATACATGTTTTCCAGCAGCTAACTTTTTTATTTCCCAACTTTAAGTTCGTGCCGTGTGTCCATGGGAGTTTTTATTATAACTTTCACCACTTGCCTTTTTAGAGGGCTCAACCACTGCTCCAACGTCACCTCCCTCAAACGAAAGCGGGCTTGGTTTGTTCACGAAATCAACAAGATCTGATTCAAAATCCCCTCCTTCGGTCAGTTGCCTTGGCGGCTTGGATTCCACCTTTTCCGAATCTACACCAGGTGCTTGCGCTGTACGAAACCTAAAGGCTTGTGAGGCCAAATAACGGGACATGACGAGGAGCAACGGCAGAACGAGGAATGATGAAATGCATCCTATGCCGTAAAAGTGCAACAAGGACAATGTGTATTGTTGGCTTGACAGCACTGATGAAACAGCAAGAGCAGAGAAGCACCCGAATGACGTAATCATGACTCCATCCAGGCGTGAAGTTTTGGTGATGAAATCTGTAACGGTAAAATGCAGGGATGGGCAAAAATTGCAAATGTTCTGTTTGGTCGAAAACAGAGCATCTGATGGTGATGGTCAGTGCTCGAGCATGCTCAGGATATTGTGGAATTAACCATGTATGCAGTCACTACAGATTAGACATTTTCCTTTAAAACTGTAATGTTCCCGATTTAAAGCTTTCGGGGTGATACAGTCGCGTGAAAAAAACTCGCCTATTAAGGAAGATTTTGCGTCATAACTTAAGAATCTGTTTCAACGTCTTCCTTACCATGATAATAAAATTGGTACGAGTACTGTGGGTTGGCTAATCGTTTGAAAATTGGTACAGCGTGTATAGCATCGAATTGGTTTTAGGAAAACAAACTGGCAACGTATAAGTCGACGGTCGGCAACTCTATTCATGGTACGCGTTCATATTCCAACACATTTTTCAGCCACTTTAAGCAACTTCTTAATTTGTTGTTAGTGGCAGTGTGTAAACCAGCCTTTAACAAGGATACCTAAACCAGTGACATCGGAGTTAATAAGGAGCAGGTAAATCAACACTTTTGCTCAGCGGAAAGAAAGAATCGTTTTAATATGGTCGTGTGTGAGGATAAATTTTGTCCAGCTCATTTGTGTTTGATTGAACAAATCTCTTACTCGGGAGAAAGCCACTTGAAGAGTTTGCAGGTCTGCTGGTGACAGTGGTTCCGAACTTGTTGTAAGTTTACCGCTAGTTGTACGATACCTTCTGTTTTTTTCCCAACAGAATTAGTGTACATTTGTCACCAAGTTGGTCTGATTAGATTAGTTAGGCTAATTTAAAACTAGGTGATACGCGCTAACTGCACATACAGTCCCCCATGTGGTGGGCGATAAAAAAGGGTGGGAACCACTGACTCAAGAAATAACCATTTTGAACTTATTAATTAGAATAATAATAAACCCTTACCTTTAAATATGGTGGCAAATACCAAATGATTGGTGCAGAGCTTAAATAAAAAGTTCAACATCGGATTGAACAAAGCAATCTGAAGCAAGGTTGTCCGACTTTTCTTTGAGTGTGCTGCAACACAAAGGCACCAGTCACCCACACAACATTGATACCCGACCATCACAAAATCACTGGTTTTACCGCCATGGTCGACAGAAATGTAGTTGATCTTGTTCGGCTCAAAGTTCACGGTTTTGGCAAAACTCCAAGTCAGCCTCCCAGTCACAGGGTCAGTAGCACCGATCGGTCCAGCCTTTACTAACATTTTTCTGAAGGCAAACGTTTTAACTAAATGTTCAAACATGTACCGTGTAATCGGAAAGTCGGTGGTTCAAATCTTGGCACGGCATACTATTTGTGCACAGGGTAAACTGAAAGTGTAGTAGTTGTGATATAACAGTACATAACAATTTTGTTCGAAAAAGTTTGTGTGTGTTACTGTATAGTCATAAAATTTTGAAGAGTCACAGTTATTTTATCATTACCAAAGTACAGTGTTTATTACCATGCCAATAAACAAAATAGTTCTTTTTACCATCAAAAACTGAATTAAACCTAGTGAAATCGTAACACACAGATAAAACTGACTGTTACTGCAATATGGTCCCATTAGGTTGAGTGTACTTTTATTCGACAATTTATTTGCCACTCTAGAAAAATCCCTACTCACATAGCGCAGCCTAATAGATAAGCATTACAAGGAT
>QXVZ01026278.1:0-19001 GCA_008931825.1 Phallusia fumigata
AAGTTGGTCATGTTTTAGCTGGAATTAATCATTCACACGTTCAGGTTACCTTTATTTCTTTACCTTCCGGTTCAGCAATGGTAACAAATTTTAGTCACAAGATTTTTTTACTCGCGTAAAGTTTTTTGTTTTTGCCAAAAAAAAACTTAAATTACTATAGTAGCTTTAATATTGCTTTTTAATTAAGTTCATATTTCTTAAAATTATTTTTAGAAAATGTAAAGGGTAGCCTCTCTGAATATTTTTTGGTTGGTAGAGCTAAAATATATTTCTACATGCAAAAATTTACGGCTCATTCGAGTCTTGCATTCCCAAAGTTGTAAGTTAAGGAGTTTTAACGGCGGTATAGTAGTCTGCGTTTTACTAAATCGAAACTTCAAAAACGTTACTACAAACCAAAAGTTCAATCCTGCTCAAAAAAATTTGAGTTTTTTGCTAATACTAGGTACTAACACGGATTTCTATTGAACTTTTAACACAACGTGTTGACTCGGGGTTCGAACCCACACTTTACGACTTTTCGTTACAGGAACAACGGTCCGGGAATGATCTTCGTATTTTTCGTGCTCGTCAGTATGTTGGTCGTCACAGTGTGTTGGTGCGTCATCAAATGTTACGTATTGGCCGAGATGGAAACGTCATCAAGCGAAGATTACAAGCGATATCGTAAAATTCGTGACGTCAAAGGAAAACTGTCGGCCACGAGCAGCGACCAGCCTGATGACGAAATCGATTGTGACGTCATGGGTACTACGTCANAACGGTCCGGGAATGATCTTCGTATTTTTCGTGCTCGTCAGTATGTTGGTCGTCACAGTGTGTTGGTGCGTCATCAAATGTTACGTATTGGCCGAGATGGAAACGTCATCAAGCGAAGATTACAAGCGATATCGTAAAATTCGTGACGTCAAAGGAAAACTGTCGGCGACGAGCAGCGACCAGCCTGATGACGAAATCGATTGTGACGTCATGGGTACTACGTCAAAGGGCGTTAGGAATTGTGAGATCACAATTACTGAGGTAGCTTTTTTTAAATCTAAATTTGTTGTTTCGATTTATTTAAAGTAATTACAGGATTAAGGTTTTCATTCCTTTGTGGCAAAGCAGCCTAATTTTTATGCATAGGCTTTTTAATGAACGATGGGGAACAAATCAACTTTACCGCTATATTTTACTTTTCTGGCAATTTTAACTTAATTGTTTCCAAGACGGTTCGTAAAATGGAGGCACAAGAGAACTAACAAACAATCGATGACGACATCAACTAGGTAGAGCGTTGAGAAAAAATCTAAACAACAAAGTACTTGATACTAAATCTTACCGCTTACCACACCGCCGTGTGCGTGGGTAGTAGTTCCTCCTTTCCACGAATCCCGCGTATGGATCGATAGATTACGGATGGGAAGTTTTTATGCGCGCCCTAACCTAATGAGATATGGCGGAGGTTACTTAGTGCTGACTAACTTAAACTAATTACGAGGTTCGCCAGTTCCACAGCTTAAACACACTCAGCTCTTCCAAATCAAGCATTGTTTCTAGAACTTTTTTTATGCGACGCATTTGGAAAGTTTGGTAAAACGTTCGACGCACCAGCGATACGAATTTAGTAATGTATTAAAAAAGTTATACTTGTTGATGCAGAAACAAACATAAAAATATATTTACGGAAAGCTCTTGGAAAGTTGAAACGACGCGTCAGGACGGCGCGAGGAACAGTTTAGGACCAGATTAAGCGGGAGTTTCCGCGCGACTTTATCGCTTCTAGCTTGTTGCCGTACAAAATATATTAAAACCGTGAACAAAGANCATTTGGAAAGTTTGGTAAAACGTTCGACGCACCAGCGATACGAATTTAGTAATGTATTAAAAAAGTTATACTTGTTGATGCAGAAACAAACATAAAAATATATTTACGGAAAGCTCTTGGAAAGTTGAAACGACGCGTCAGGACGGCGCGAGGAACAGTTTAGGACCAGATTAAGCGGGAGTTTCCGCGCGACTTTATCGCTTCTAGCTTGTTGCCGTACAAAATATATTAAAACCGTGAACAAAGATGTGTTTCAAACATTTGTTGCGAAGGGTGCACCACCGTTCCTTTTGATAATATATGTTGGGTACCGTGCGGTCCGAATGAACTCGACCGTAAGTTATTGCCATCGTTCCTCGCAAGGCTATTAGGCGTTTTGTCCAATACGATCAAGAAAGCTTAAATCGATAGCATTCGGGGATTACGCTTTGAGGTTATTATTACTGACATGTTCTCCTTGTCGCTATCGGAGATTAATCAAGCGTAACAGACTGTCAAAACGATTGCGAATGATTTCGTGACAGCATTGTCCCCGCGAGGTTGGCGGTTCAAAACCCATCTCGGTCACTTGTCACCAACTAAAATGCTCCAACTAAATGAAGCTGATAGATTGACTCAAGTTAAACTTAAAAAAGTCAAACAGAATGATCAAACGGATGAGGCAGGTAGCTGGACGAGGTGGACTCATTATGAGGAAAACGCATTCAAACGCTCTTCCGCCCACCAAGGATAAAATGAAAAAAATAACTTGGCTGGAAAAAACTTCCGAAAAAATTATTTCTTGTAAATCTTACCCAGCATGTTAATTAACTTCAGAGCCGACCTGAGGTAATCTTAAACTTAAAAACGAGGTATTTTATGATTAAGACTGGTCCTGTCAATATAATACCAAGCTCCAAGATCGATCAAACCTGATATAACAGTCCGTGATATAACAGTCCAAAATTTCGGTCAATTTGAAAAGTCCTTACCTGGTGAGCTAAATTATTCCAGTGTTAAGGGTCATTGAAAATGCATTTCAGTTGGGATTAAGGAAGCAGGCCCCTCATGCCTGCCGCTTAACATGTAAACAAACTACTTTGAACAACTTGACATAATTTGCATCGGCTTTCAATAACGATTTTCACGAGAATCAAATAACGATTTTTGAGCGTGCAGCTTTCAGTCACTCAACTAAATTGAGAATGAGTTCACTCGAAAAAAAACTTCTGACTTTCATTAACTACACGTTAACGTCCGGATGCGTTCGAACAATTTCAATTATGCACAAACTAAATGTGACGTTCAAATTTGCGCTTTTAGAAAACGTAACCAGAGGTAAATCAAATTCCCGTCAACATTAAAAGGTAATCCGTTTTCCCTTTTGTCTGAAATGTTTTGTGTTTATTTGGCCTTCTGGTCACCAGGTCTTGTAATTAAAAAAGCCACGAAATCTATTATTCATTTACTAAGTTTGTTGGACGAGTTACTTTGCACAAATTTATTTCGCCTTCTTAACTGTTTTTTGAAACCACATGCCTCTGTGCGGCCAATTATTCGTGTAATTAAAGTTTGTTTAATTAAGGTCAGTGTGAGTTTATTGAAAAGTTTCAGCTGCTGCAAACGTTGTTGCTAGCAGCACTGTGCCTCAAAATTTAAAGTTGGTGACGTTTAATGATTTTTTTTACTACAAACTTAGTTTGCTACCCGTTCTGAAAGTTGAAAAAACAATTAATCTTCCGCAAATCTATTTCACATGCGGCCCACTTATCCAGCTGACATTTATTACAATTAAAATGAAAAGGAAACACAAAACAAATAAAGCCGATTTAATTCATAATGGATGATGAATATTTAGACGTTTAGATAATGTTTAAATTTTACATTTATTTTCTCTCCAGAGCGTTCCGCCTCCTCCGCAAATTATTTCCTCTTCCGCGTTCAACTCATATTCGTTTCCGTCAAATCCCATCAGAGAAACGTGTTTACACGACTACGTAGAGCACGACGATTATCTCCGCGATCATCCGACACAAGATCATTTCCAGGTGAAGGATTTTTGCACAAGAATAATTCTGTGTTGTAAGATGCGGACTGTGGTCCAAGATAGGCGAAAACCATAATGCGTTATACAGAGTAAAGTAAATTATTCACCATGTCACGTGGGTTATTTGTCGAATCGATCCACCAATACTTTTTTGCGCAGAGCTTTTTCCGGCCTGGTGATTTATTTAGTGCAATTTCTTTCGCTATGATTTCTTTCATCAAGCGAAAAACTCAGTTCAGTTGAAAATTTTGTGGAAAATGTTGCGTTTTGGATTCTGCATTTACAGTATACAAGCACATCTTCATTCGTTAAAACGTAAATTTATTTGATGACATTGCAAAATAATTTATTCCACTATTTATNAGTTTAAAATTTTGTGGAAAATGTTGCGTTTTGGATTCTGCATTTACAGTATACAAGCACATCTTCATTCGTTAAAACGTAAATTTATTTGATGACATTGCAAAATAATTTATTCCACTATTTATTACCTGACTCGCTTTTATCATTCATTACGATCTAAAGCTATTTTTTGACAAAAAAAAAACGAACAAAACTGAATGTTTTGTTTCTGCGAATTGTGTTAACGTCCCTTAAATGATTTTATTTTGTTAACCTCTCTAAATGCAAAGTTGTAGCATAAACGTTGGGTCACAAACGCAATCAAGAGTTGACATTTTCGGGCAATTTTCTTCACTTGCCAATGAATTAATTAAGATGAATTCACACTATTGAATGTATCATGAAATATTTAAAACTTTTTGTCCAACCGTAAGATTAGAAAAGTGTGAGGTGAAAGAAAATCCGGGGTTTGACAAGATCTTATGTTTGTCGAAACCACACTTCGTGTTGTGGGCTTGTTTCTTAAACACACGTATTTTGTTCACAAAATAATCTTTTCCAGCAAAAAAACCTGAAGGTGTAGCAGTTAAAAAATCATATTTATCTATCTACTATGACATCTTGCATTGAATAAAGATGCATGACAAATTTTAATTAGATGCTCTCTTTTGTAGTTAAACCTAATTTTTTTGTATAAAGTAAATTATTCTTAAAACCCAACCCAACAACACGTGTGTGTTCAGTCACAACCAGTAACAAGTTTCCCAGTCACAGCGTTTTACCAAAAATATTCAGAAACGAAACCTGTTTATTATGTAGATATGCGAACATTTCCGTAACCACTACCTTCCACCCACCATCGCAGGTTCATTCTTTTCAAGCCGACAGTTATCCATCCATCGCCGTGCCGAGCTTCTCTTCCAGTTATCACTTCACACCTGTGTGACCCGGATTAACAATTCTCTCGCTGCTGGCACGTGAAGCGGAACAAACCTTTTGATTGCCTTCGAAAACTTTTACGGTTGAATGCTCAAGACTGGATCGCAACACGGATCAGTCCCACACGAGAAACGCAACGTCTGCTGGTTAAACACAAATATTTCAAGTTGCACCACATTTTTCTAACTGGCTTTAAATTGATCAAGGTAATACAACAAAATAACTCGGATGTCACTCCGCAATTCCTGTACTTTGCTGAAACCTGGATCACAAAAATGATAATCACGTTTAGTTTCACTTGGAAAAGTGTTGCAGCACAAAACATTTGTTTCTTTGCATTCGGAATGCGAACTTATATTGTTTGCGTTTTCTTGCCAGTGATTGTGTTTTTGTAATTAGCCTTTCTTGTCTCCTGCAAATACATGACATGAAAAAACGACAATTGTCCTGCAAGCTTTTGTTTGTCAAACTGCGTGGAATACAAGTAAAGGGTCTGGCACAGTGGTTTTCCGTTTGACCATTCGGCTAAAAGTTGCAAAGCTCATGGTCTCCAAAAATCTTTTTGTTGACCTCAGATATACAATCAGAAGGTATCGAGAATTAGCAGACAACTTTTGAACAAGGTTTACTGATAGCTTATAAATATATGGTGTAGATTCAGGGCGTTAAACCTCGATCCACCAATTTGTGCTTTTTACTATTTTGCGCTTCATAACGTCTCAAGGTTAAGTTGAGTTAAGTTTATTTCACTGGACAATAGAAATCATAGCGACACAATAGCACTAAAACAATCACCAAGCCGGAAATAGCTGCGCAACGTAAAAACTTTATGAAGCGCCAAAAAGTGAAGGGCACAGTTGGTGTGTCAAGGTTGAACGCGCTGCAGCTACACCGTAATTACAAGGCATTATGTGGCAGGGGCTCACAACGGATGGCGAGTTTGGCGCAGTATAAGAAAACACGACTTGGTTGGGGTAACGTTGGTGGGACCAGTCGAGATGGCCTTAGAATCTAACCACCCGTTCTAGGGAAAGAGGGTGGGGTTCGACAGGAAAACAAACCACCGAAAGAAACCCTGTTGCGCAGCTATTTCCGGCTTGGTGATTGTTTTTGTCTCGCTATTATTTCTTTTACGTAGCGAAATAAACTCAACTCAAACCTGTAAACAGAAGATTGTTTAAAATTTCTGAATGTGACAACAAACTTTAGCAGACACCTATACGATTTCTATGCCAATTTTATCTCATACTGGGTAAACTACCGACGGTAAAGTACCTGAATACATTGTTTAAAATCTTGAGTTCGTTTTTGTCCAGTTGACAGAGGAAAAACATGAAGTAGCTGTCGAGAGCCTCCGCAAACACTACAAGTCTGTAGCTGTAGAGGCTTTACTGCTATCGGTTACTGAACCATTTTCGCAAATTCAGACTGACGTGGTGATAAAAAATGCGAATGGTTATTGATTGTTATCAAAAACATTCTGGCCCAAAGATTCCTAAAAGCGACATGTTTAATTTACCAAACAGTTCGGCAATAAAATGGCAGTGAAAGCTGATGATGGCATGAGTTTTTGCCGAAACGTTTGATTCATGTTGCTATTAACAAATATTTGGGTCAGCATAATTTTAGAAAAGAGTTATAAACAGATTTGTGTTTAGTATTTCAAAGTCAGCGATTGTGTTTCATCTTTTTTGTTCTGTTTCAATGTAAAGGCGATCGACCAGAAATCATTAGTGGTGTTTTAAAAATGTCGTTACGGACAAGAATCAATGGATTTACTGCCTGGGCCAATCTTCGGTTAGTTCCGTACGATTCTCTGCTTAACAATGTCCTGCTGGATTTAACAAAAGGAAATCATGTTCAACAACTTTTGCACAGTAAGAAATGTGACACTTGTTTGTAGGCAAGTGAGTAGCTCTATGTAACCCATAGTGTTCAAAACTGTTTTTAAAAAAAATACCTTGTATTAAAATAGGCAAACGCTGCGAAGTAAAGGCTACAAGATCTTGCCAACTTAGTTTGAACCAGCATGGTAGTGTAACAAATGGACAATTTGGGCAATGTTTAATAAAACATGTTTTAAGTTTTTTTCCCTTATATATTAAATTCAATTTCACATATACAAGTAGTCAAATAAGTTCTACATTATCTACAAACTTACAGGCATGACCGGAAAGACGATGAAGAAACTTCAATCTTTCGAGGGTCTCACACAAGCACAGAGGGTCACTCGTATTGAATGGTTTGTTGAGGAGTTGAAAAAATCTGACATTGTTCCTGATGATGTCAAGGTCGATTGCAGAATGTTTGCGATGAAGTCAGCTGATCATGTATGAAGTTTGGCGATCTTATCAATTAAAACAAATTATGACACAATAATTTGTCACTGTATTGTTATGGTTCTTGTGTAAATGTTAACTTGAACATGTTGCATCAATGATGTTTAATTTATTCTTGTTCATGAAAAAAACACAGTGGCATATAAAACAATGTAAATTTTGAGCGGATTTTTTTATTTTATCTAAACTTAGGTGATAATATTTAAAAACTAAAAAAGAGTTGTCCAATATTTACTTGTATGTTGGAATTTATTTTTTTATGTTGCCAATACCCACATGCAAATGTTTGCAGGTCTTCCATTTACTTTGGCGACTTGTCGCTTATGACATCTGGTTTACCTGGGAAAGAATGGAATTCCTGCAACAAGATAATGATAAAAACTTATCGGAGATTCCATTTCGGGTAAGTTCTTTTTTTCACATCTCTTCAAACTAAATACACCAAAGTGTAAATACAGTTTTGATTGTCAAGTATTGAGCTAGTTCATGGGGTGGCAAAAAAATGGTCCACAGGTCAAACTATGGCCTGTGAAGTTTTTATTCTGACCTATAGATGTTGTTACAAATTATTACATAAATCCAGTTCATTTTTCTTTTGACCACTTGCCCAACACTTAAAAAAAACTGCCGGCCCCTAAGCTACTCTTTGACCTAATTAATGCTAAATTGTGTCACAGCCATTAGGACAATTTTCTTCTGTCCTGACATTTATAATTTTTAAGTTGCTAACAAACACTGTCACTTGAATATTTAGTGGACACCTGAACCTCCACCAAAAAAGAAAAAGCGACGAGTCATCCGTACCTCCGACACGATGATGTCAGGATTTGGATCGTCATCTCAAGTTGTGCAAGATGCAACTCCTTCACCAGAACCTGAAGGTGCAAAAAACATTTTACGTTGGGTTTGTATGTTGTCAATTTCATGGAACACTGTACGTGAACCTACCGGTAAGAATAATTAACTGATTCTTTTGCATTGCAAACTTGTTGCTGGTCAATATTGTGGCCATTGCTTATTCTCTAAAATCTACCAAATCTTTTTGAAATACAGAGCCAAGGCTTTAAACATTAATTAAAGAGCATGCAAGTTCATGCTTTATGGAAAATTTTCTTGCATTTTTTGCTGTTGAATTTTGCAGGTTATGAGCAGTTTGTTGGGGCTGACCGTATGAAAGCAGCCAAACCCCATCGACCGAAGGGGGGTTGGTACAGTTACCCCTCTCCCGACGAATGCATACTGGAAATGATCAATTCACAACTTCAGGTATTTTGCACATATATGTATTATGGCAACATTTATGTGTTGGGGCATAAGTGGTTGAAACCACTGCTCACCTTTTGTTGATGAATGATTTAATTTCACATTTATAAACAGATAATTTGTAGCAATAACTGACAAATGTTTTTGTTTGACCTCATATTACTAAATTCATTACACTATTATGCTTGTGCCAAAAAAAGCTGGTGGTATGCAGGTTGCAAACGGAACAGTGGTCCTTAAATATTGGAAAGATTTAACTTAACCCCAAGTTTTTATAGAAGCAGTTGGCTTGTTTTACAATTCACTCTACAATCTTACATAAAAATTCGCAATGTCAACAAGGGTACAGCGATAAAAGCTTTCTGTCATGAGACACAGACATCATGAATAGAGAAGGACGTTTCACTATTGTCACCTTTGGTTAAATGCCCCCTGTTGTTAGCACACATGCTCCCCAACTATTGTTTAGTCCCTTTAAACGTGTCAGATTTCAATGTAATGTGTCGCACGAGTGTTTCATGATCTGCTTTTAAATAGTTTAATGTTTGATGAGTTGTGTTATAATGTTGTTCCTTGTTGAAAACATACACTCCATTATGATAAAACAATTTAAAACCAACCTATGTTTTAATTTTTTAACTTTTTATTGTTTAACAAAAAGCGACTTTCAAACAGTTAATGTTATAGTAAAAAAATGTTGTGATTTTTTTGCATACATGTGCATTCTGATAACAAATTGACATGCCCTAAACATAAAGGTTTAATTTATGTATGCATTACAGCTTGTATCAGAGGGACACAAATTTACTGTGTACAGCCTTGATGATCTCGTTGACAGTCGGGCACTTTGTGGTTTAATCAACTCATTTATACCGGGCACGTTCACTACTGAGGTTATGCTCAATGACAGGTTCGCAATGCTTCCTTTATATAACTGATCAGCTGAAAAAATTATGTGTGGTCACTTTTTTCAACTATAGGAACTAACCTTGGGCAGTCAAGAAAACCAATAATTACAGCCATGGGCGCTGGCCCATAGGAGGGAAGCGCCATGGGCACTGGCACATAGGAGCACTTGCTTTCTTCTTGAATTACAAAATATGTATTTATAAATGATATATGTTCTGTAGAAAAAATACCATGAATAAAAAATTATGTAAGCATTAAGATTTGCCCCCTCTTGGAAAACTTGTTGCAAAAGAATGATAAGATTTTCTAAAATCGCTTGCACTGACGTTTTGAGTAAACAAGACCCTCCCTGCATATTGTTTATTACTGATTTTGTAAATGTTAAACCCCCTTCAAAAAATATATATATGTATATAGGTAAGGTAAACTACTATTTTTGTTTTAAAAAAAACAGGCAGATGCCATATAGGTAAGGTAAACTACTATGGACAACTTACCTGCTCCATCTAGTGGCTACATAGTGTGAATTCCAACCACGTCATAATCTTCTCACATCATGTACAGGTGGACAATCAACCTTGCACTTGAGACAGCAGGAAAAATGTTGTATGCTTCCAATCCGATGGGATCCGGTGATTTGTCAGAGGCTGACCCAAAATCCATTTGCTCCTACTTTTGTTTCTTCTTTATGAGCTGCTACAAATTGAAACAATCGAAAGCTGTGCTTAATAGACTGGTAAGTTGAAAGGTTGTCATCGTTTAAAACAGTGTAGAATAATTTTTCTTACAGAGCCAATTAAGTATGGCACAAAACCTATTTATCGTTTCTTTATTTCACTTAAAATGCAGTAATTCCCTTGCTCTGCTTTCCTTTCTTTGTTATTGGTTTTTTATGAGTCCCATTCCCTGAAGGGGGAAACAATCTGTTTTTTCTCCCCTGCAGATTTGTAGGCACCCTTTTGGTATGATATGTTTGACGGATACGAATAAAACTTTCACAGCCCATAGCCCCAACAGTTACCCTGTTAGCCCCCTAAAGTGGGTCAAATTATTAAACATAATTTTCCTTACCCCTTTGGCAAGGTATCTGAATATATACCTGAAAAGCAGACCTATCATTTTAACATTTTCACATGGGTGCTCGATCAAAATTGATTTCACTTTAAATTGTACAAAGGTTACCAATTTAACACGTAAACCCAACTTGTATTTATGCAGAAAGAGTTGATTCTTCTTATCCAAGANTAAATATTGGAAAGATTTAACTTAACCCCAAATTTTTATAGAAGCAGTTGGCTTGTTTTACAATTCACTCTACAATCTCACATAAAAATTTGCAATGTCAACAAGGGTACAGCGATAAAAGCTTTCTGTCATGAGACACAGACATCATGAATAGAGAAGGACGTTTCACTATTGTCACCTTCGGTTAAATGTCCCCCTATTGTTAGCACTCACGCTTCCAAACTATTGTTCAGTCCCTTTAAACATGTCGGATTTCAATGTAATGTGTCGCACAAGTGTTTCATGATCTGCTTTTAAATAGTTTAATGTTTGATGAGTTGTGTTATAATGTTGTTTCATGTTGAAAACATACACTCCACTATGATAAAACAATTTCAAACCAACCTATGGTTTAATTTTTTAACTTTTTGTTGTTTAGCAAAAAACGACTTTCAGACAATTAATGTTGTAGTAAAAAATGTTGTGATTTTTTTGCATATGTGTGCATTTTGATAACAAATTGACATGCCCTAAACATAAAGGTTTAATTTATGTATGCATTACAGCTTGTATCAGAGGGACACAAATTTACTGTGTACAGCCTTGATGATCTCGTTGACAGTCGGGCACTTTGTGGTTTAATCAACTCATTTATACCGGGCACGTTCACTACTGAGGTTATGCTCAATGACAGGTTCGCAATGCTTCCTTTGCATAATTAAGCAGCTAAGAGAATTATGTGCGGTCACTTGTTTCAACTATAGGAACTAACCTTGGGCAGTCAAGAAAACCAATGATTACGGCTGTGGGTGCTGGCATGTAGGAGCAAAAGGGGGTGCTTGCTCTCTTCTTGAACTCCAAAAAATGTATTTAATAAGGATATATATTCTATAGAAAAAATACCATGAATAAAAAAGTATGTAAGCATTAAGATTTGTCCCCTCTTGGAAAACTTGTTGCAAAAGAATGATAAGATTTTCTAATATCGCTTGCACTGACGTTTTGAGTAAACAAGACCCTCCCTGCATGTTGTTTTTTACTGATTTTGTAAATGTTAAACCCCCTTCAAAAAATATATGTATATAGGTAAGGTAAACTACTATCTTTGTTTTAAAAAAACAGGCAGATGCCATATAGGTAAGGTAAACTACTATAGACAACTCACCTGCTCCATCTAGTGGCTACATAGTGTGAATTCAAACCATGTCATAATCTTCTCACATCATGTACAGGTGGACAATCAACCTTGCACTTGAGACAGCAGGAAAAATGTTGTACGCTTCCAATCCGATGGGATCGGGTGATTTGTCAGAGGCTGACCCAAAATCCATTTGCTCCTACTTTTGTTTCTTCTTTATGAGCTGCTACAAATTGAAACAATCGAAAGCTGTGCTTAATAGACTGGTAAGTTAAAGGGTTGTCATTGTCATGGTGTAAACCAGTATACTATCATTTTTCTTACAGGGCCAAATGCATTTAACTGGATTAGACTGCAGGCCGCACCTTAATTCCACATAGCTTGACTGCTTCGTCACAGATAATAAACTAGAAATCCTAACCTCTCTTTGCGGCTGCATCATTCCTATTTGTGAGCTGTGGGCGGCAGGTTGCATACCCCCTAGGTAAAAGTATAGCAAAACCTATTAAAAAGTTTCTTAATTTCACTTTAAAAGCAGGAATTCCTTTTATGCTCTGCTTTCCTTTACTTCGTTATTAGTTTATTATGAGTCCCATTCCTCGAAACTTCACAGCTGGTAGATTGGTCATAGAGTTGCGCAATCTGTTTCATGTAACCCCATATCCCCAGCAGTTACCCTGCTAGCCCCCCTAAAGTGGGTCAAATTATTAAACATCATTTCCTTACACATTTGGCAAGGTATCGGAATATATACCTGAAAAGCAGACCTATCGTTTTTAACATTATCACAGGGGGGGCTAGGTCAAAATTGATTTCACTCTAAATTGTATAAAGGTTTGTACCATTTCAACATGTAAACTCAACCCAACTTGTATTTATGCAGAAAGAGTTGATTCTTCTCATCCAAGAAGTTTCGGGTGAACTTTCTAAACTTCCTGAGCACTTGGAAAGCATGCAGGATCTCAAGTTCAAGAAACAACTGCAGGAACAATTGGATGAATATTATCAAGGTTCAAGTGAAAAGTTTACATTAGGGGTCGACTAATGTTTTAATGCAGTTTGCCAGTTTACAAATTATGTCAAAATGCCAATCACTTTAGGTGCCATGTTGATAATGTCACTGCTTTATGTTTTTGAATTTAGTAGGGTGGTTGTTGCAATCCTTAAAAGTCTGGGGTTTACACAGGTTCTCTGTTGCTCATTGCTGCAGTTGCACTTCACTTGACTGTACATATTTGTTGACCGACTTGGCTAAAAAATGTCATGAAATACGAACCCATGAATCACTCGGCATGCCAGGAATAATCACTCCATGCTTACCATTGTTTGCTAACCTCTGGTTTAAAGTTTAGAAAACAAATATTCCTAACTCTATCGATCGAGGAAATGACAGTATATAAGAATTGTTTATGTTTGTGGCAAGATTTTGATGCTCTCCAAATCTGGATTTTTTAACATTCTATAGAGCAGAACAACTTAAAAGAAGCCTACGACATCGAATACATCAACTTTTGGTTGAAACACATCAAACAGGTTCAGGAGGAGACAAGAAAAGTTATTGCACAGAAGATGGTTGAGAGGTTCGACCTTGTACAAGTTCCAAGGTCAAATACCAAGTATTTTGTATTTTTACACTTTTTTTTAATTTATGACTTTTAAGCATTTTTTCCTCTACCTGCATTCTATCTACATTTCTTTATCACAGGAATATGACGATCAATGACCTTTGCATGTCGATTGCCGTTAACCTGCAACTTACACAGGGATCTGGATTTTATCGAGCTTATGAAAAGGAAACTTGCAATCCTGATCGTAGAATCGTGCTGAGGGTCAAAAAAACTAAAGAATTTCTCGATGATTTTACTGGTGAGCTTTTTGTATGAAAGTCTTTTGTTTCACATGTGTTTTGATGTTAGGAAATTCTGCATCTATCTTGTTGTATAGTACAAATTGGCTTGGGGCCAGTATCTTTTTGTTTTGGATATTGTTAAATAAGGTTCTAACATTAGTCAACTGTTTGTTCTTGAGAACAGCCTTTATTTCTATTAGAAAAAAATAAATCAGAGCTTAGTTTACCTTTATGGTTCTTCGCACATTTTCCCGAGCAGTAACATTGTTGTGGTTTTCATTTTATTAGGGGTTGAAGGGAGTGGGAACATCCGGGACTTGTTGGGGATTCCCCAGGGTGAAGTCTATGTTCTCGAGCCAGCTCTTTACCCCGAATACGAGGTAAATTAAATTGTTTGTATTTTCTGTGATGCTGGTTTTTTCCACCACTTTTCCTGTCAGTAAAAATGTCAAAACTAATTTCATGAACTTTTTTCAGTGTTGACACATGAATGCCCTAACACTGCATTGCGCTGACATTTATTTTATTTGTCACCAATATAACATGTTTTTTTTGTAGTTTTACTTGGAAAGTATGTCAAGGAACAAAACACTAAAGACCAACTCAACGTAAGTTGTTTTTCTTTTACTCACCTGTACCTGTTGACTTGACAGCTTTTTATAAATCCAAACCTTTCTAACACAAGAATATTTATCTAAAGCTTAAAATTATTTTCTATTTTTCAATGTCAGCCAAAAGTCTAGTCTATTTGCCATAAAACCTGACTTACTGCCACATAGTCACTCAACATTCCTTGGCTTACCCAAACCCAGAAACCCAATAACTTTTCTTTCCAATAAACTTCGAGTGGTACTTGACATAAGAAGCTCACAGTATTGTCTGCCCAACCAACTCTCATGAAAAAATGGTAACCAAACCAACAAGCATTCAACTTCTTGTAAAAAAAGTCCAATATTATGTTGGCCACCAACTAGTGTTGTCAGATTGGCAGGGCACAATTGCTTGTGGTTTGTGGATGAGAAAAACAAGTGTTATGATGAGAAACAGTTGTTCGTCTGCCGGATTGTTGACTTTACAGACAGGGCATTGTATGGAATTGACATAGCTTGACAGACCAGAGGGAGAAGGAAAACTGGTGTAAGTCTGATTAATTGGCGGTCTCAGTTATGAAAGTTAAAATGTTTGTTACAGAAGAGCTATCCAGATATTTTATTTAGCAGTTAGTCAGTAAACTTGTTGGTAGCTGTGGTGATTTTAGTTGTGTTATCTAAAAATTAAATAAACTAAATATGAATACACAACAAAACACCAGGGAAAAGTTGTCAGTTATCAGGTAAAAACTACGTTATTCTTCACACTGTTTAGCTTTTTAAAAATTGAGGAGTTTTAACTGTCAAAAACCACCATGCCAAAAAGTGCAAGATATTGGAGCAACAAATATTTCGAAAACATTGAGTCAGCATTAAAGCCTTATTTGGACACAGAAGTTTTGCCTCCATTTGCTTCATGGTGGATGGATGAAGGATTTGATGGAACGCCATGGTATATACTTGTTCCTCCTTGTAGTGAAAAAAAAATAGTAAAGAACCTTTATGATTGCGGAATTGTTTTATGACAGATGTAGAATTTGCAACCAGGAGTTGAAAAAGTTGAAAGCTTTGGCCAGACTAGCCTAAACGGCCAATGTCCTGTCACAGGCTGCACTGATGAGACTTTACAGGTCGAAACAGTGTGCACTGTCTGCAGCTCACAAATTCACATTGGCTTTTTGCTTTTATTTTGTTAAAACACTTTTAGCAAATCAATGTAAAAAATGATTTCCGCTTTTGTTGTTGTTGGTTTGGTGAAGGTTGTTAATTTAAATCCTGTTCAATAATGGGATTCACCCTGAAGATTTAAATCTATGTGGCTTTCTATCTCTCTTCTGCATTAAGTCCAAGTTCACAAAATTTTTTCCTGCCCGTTTTTACTGTAAATATTTTTTCTTTTTAGTTTTCTCTACCAAGTTTTCCCCGGCAACACCACCCAGTGGCAGAGGTTGTTTTTCAAAGCGGTCAGAGATGGTGATTTTGATGTGGTGAAGAAGATGGTTTTGTTTTTCTCCGAGTCACACCCAAATTTCATTGCTTGTCGGGAAACAAATTCTGGCAACACCATTTTGCATGTGGCAGCCAGATTTGGACAGTTTGTAAGTTTTTGTATTTCATAATAGATGTTACATGCAGGAAACATAAACCATACGACAAGGTCACCCCAAAAGGCTCCAAACGGCAAAATAACTGTTTTGTTTTAAATTGCAGTGAAAAGTGTTTGTACCGTTGCTTATCACTTTTCATTGGCATATTTTTAAATAACTTTGATTTTTGTTGCTCCAACTAGACAGCAAATATTTTTCCAGATATAAGCAATTATTTTTTATTTGCCTTGGCCTTAGAAATGGCTTAATACAGTGTTAACTTTTTTCGATACGATGCTTTTGAAGCTTTTGACACCCTAGCGATATGATTATCAAAGCTGTATTTTTGAAACAACAACAAAAACCTGCAAACAAGTTTTTTGCGGTGTAAAATTAAATCGACACACCAGGGCGTTGTAACCACAGTCTGAGAACCATAGGTTTGTTAAACATGCACAACACTGTATATTCACTCTTGGATAAAATTAAAGGAAAAAACTAGATAACCCAAAGTAACTTTTTCAAATAGCTTGTGACAACATAGGACAACTCTGGTATAAGAAATTCCATTTTTTTAAACCAATGGTTATTCATTAACTTGCTGGAGATGAAAAGGGGCAGGAATTACCAGATGTTTCTGTGTTTGCAGAATATTTGCAAGTTTTTGTTAGAGAGCGGATGTAATGTGAATGCCAAGAATGTGACGGGATGTACCGCACTGTTCTTCGCTGCTGAGGGTTTGCACAGGAGAGTAGCACAGGTAACTGTGGATCATCTGTGTCTATTGCTGAAACCTTGCTGAAAAAAAGCTATTGACAACTTTATAAAAAGAGAATAATAATCTGGTTAGACTTCTGACTTTGGCAGTAACATCTCTATTCCTTAAAAAATGGTGATTTTTTCAACTGGACTTTTGCTAATAATAGTGTAAAGGCCCTGGTTAGTGGTTAGGATACTTTATATACCAAAGTATGCTATTTTAGGTTAATATAACTTTAGGTACACGGTTTTAAGTAGTCTCTACAAAAAAATGCAATCAGTACTTGTGTGTAAAGCATTTTTTTACTTTCCTGGTGATGTCAATAGTGGTTGTCGAAATGTATAAAATGTTTGTTTCTATGATAGTCTTTGAACAAAGTTTTTTGGAAAAATAAGCGAAATGAAAAAATTTTGCATGCAGTTGTTGATAGAATGGGGATGCAACACAAAGATACAAAATTTCAGTTGCCAGACTGCTTTCGATCTTATGAGACACGAAGATATGAAAACTTCGCTAAGAGGTTGGGAAGTTTTTGCATCAAAAACTAGCAAAAATCATCATAAAAACCAACAATGTCACATTACTGCTTGTTTAGGTTTAGTTTAAGCTTTTTAGAAATGATTCTAAAGTTACTATCATGCAAATAAAACAAAAGGAGTTTGGAAAAGGTAAATGCATATTTTGTGAGTTAATTTAAGGGGACCATTTTTTGTAACACAATGACTGCAATAAAAAACATTGCTATAAATATGTGTTCTCCTTTTTGCTGTATTTGTGCATTTTTGTACTAAAAACTACATTTTGTATTTTTAGAAATAGCGGCGTTGTGGCAAGCTACAGTTCCTGAGGTTGTGCGTGGTCGTCTCAGTCCCCTGCACCGCATTGTTAAGGATCATATGTTGGGAATTCGACAAATGGCAGATATCAGTGCTCGATGCTTAAAAGGAAGCACTCTCATGCACACTGCTGTTCACTTCGAAGATATCACAGCTATCAAGGTACCTGAGTTTTAATCAATTGTGTAAATTTTTACTCGACAGACTTCACTCTGATAAGTTTTCAGAGCCAAGTATTTTAACTCTTGCGAGAATTAAAAAAATATGCTGGGTGTTAAAACTGCCTAAAATCAGAAGAGGCTTGAACAAAAGTTATAGCACAAACTTTACCGAACACTTTTATGCATATTTGAGAGGTTTAATGAAACAAACAATCTTTCATTTAAAAAATGTTTTAGTTCTTGTCAATAAAAAACATGGTAACCAAAACATGTCCATGTATGTATGATGTCACAATAACCTGAAAGTGCTCCACCAAGCCGAGTAATAATGCTAAGGTTTGCTTCACATTCAAACAGAATGCTTGCAACCTTGTTTTTATTTATCCAGAATTTGTTGAAAGTTCGTGTGGATGTCAACTTGCAGGATTACCAGGGTGCTACTCCACTGCACAGAGCCAGAAGCATTGAAACTCTCGAGGTAACGTCCAGTAAGTTATTCGACACACGTGACAAGCAGGTTTCAGAGGCTTGGTGTTTAAAATCACAAGAACTGTGTAAAAATTAATTGTATTGTTGACATTGAGTTTTGGAAAGCAGATGTTTTCTGCAGCTGCCTGCTTTACCTTAGTTTTTGTGATACAATTGTATTGTTGTTCATATTTTAGCTTTTATTGGATAGCAACGCTGATGTCAATGCAGCAGACAATGAGGGGAATGTTGCTCTCCATGTCAGAGCTTACGGTGAAAACAATAAACCAAGTTTTCTTGATGGAATAAAATTACTAGTAAGATTTTTATGTTTAATGTTTTAAGTGTTGCTATGATTTCTATGTTTGACTTTGATGTCATCTTTAAATAGCTGCTTTGCTTTCTGTTTGTTTTTTAAGTTACAAGTCTATTTGACGTTTAAGTTTTCATGTCAACTTTTTAGATCGACCATGATGCTGATATCGTCCACAGAAATAAGAAGCAACTAATGCCAGTGCACTGCGCCGCAATGCAGGTTACATTTGGAATTTTACCAACATTTTTGTGAACACCTGTTCACACTTTTACTAATTACTGTAGAACAGCGATTCCTAACCTTTTTCATGTTGGTAATCTGTGAAATCTCCAACCAGTTCTCGCACCCCCTTCAGTCATTTCCGAAGAGTATTTATTGTTCTCATGTTTAAGTAACAAACCATCCTCATATCCCCTAGAAACAGATCGATGACTTCTTAAAACTACCC
>QXVZ01026280.1:0-10922 GCA_008931825.1 Phallusia fumigata
TCTGTTCAAATTGTGATCTTCTATAGTGATTGAGTTTTTGTCCGTGCGTGACTGAAATGCACAAATATTTTTTATGTTTTGCAGGTTGTCCAGTTGTGGAAGCAAGATTTGATAAAGTCAAATGTCAAATTTTGGCCACAAGGGGGCAATGGCAAGCTTGTTAATACCTACTCCAGTGTACCGTTTGCGAAACCACCGATTCGCGACTTACGATTCAGACCGCCGCAAACGTAGATGTAAAGGTTTGCGCATTTCCTTGTAGAAGTGCGCTAATTGATTACTACAGCGTTAGTGCCCGTGTAAGCTTTTCTAACCACAAAAAAATGAATTATGTTTCTGCAACACCATATTGTTGCGTAGCAATGGTAAACTATATTTCCAACGTTGACAATGTTCTAAACTCGAACCGATGTGCAAACAAACTCGCCCCGCTTGGACACCAAAATTGTTACTGAAATTGTATGCAGATTTTGTTATGCACAACGTACTGTGAAAAAGGTTTCGTTTTAGGCGTTTAAAACAACTTTTTCACAAATTTCAGATTTAGGGCAGCTGCTATACTTTTGTGTAAATTGATCATACCAATATTTATCAATTATCATCTGAGTTGTTATTCTGTCGTGGTTAAAGGTGCTGTTTTGGATTTTTGACAGTGGATTTCGAATGGGGGAAGTGTATGTTACAACGGCCAAGTTCTGAACGATTAAACGGAATAGAAATTCCAGAACGGATCTTGGCAAAACGATTAAATGGAAGGGGAACTAAAGGCTGCTAGACCAGGTTATGGCACTCAAGTGTGTAAGTGCGCTAACAAATCCGTTACTCAGTTGGCCTTGGTAAATAAGCACTCGGCGAGTGTTTGCTTTACGTGGAACTCCTTACGTTGTTTCGGCAAGTTCCAGCAGGGTTGAAAATGTATCAGCTTCTCAATAGCTTGTTAACCTATAGAAAGTTTTATATGTTTTTGAGCCATGGGCTATTGAAGTTGCTCGCACCATATCATTGATGGCTTACCCATTTTCCAGCACCATATTAATAGTTGCTCTATCACTTTAATTTCGCCTGGTTTTTGCACCTGATCGATGTCTGTGCACTTTCAGAGTTGAGTTGAGTTTATTTCGCTGAGTGAAAGAAAACATAACGACACAATACACTTAATCAACTACCGACAGTAAATAGTTGCGCAACGTTAGAAAGTAGGAGGCGCGAAAAATTAAAGGGCACAAGTAATGGATTAGGGTCGCTTTTGCACGGATTCGAAAAAAGAGGTTGGCTTTCCACACCTAAACTGCTTTAACTGTTTTAGGTAAACAAACGAAAATATCCAAAAGTTTGGTGCAAATCCAAACTATGAGACGGTTTTTGGTAAAAGAGCTGATGGTATTTCAGTTGTAATGCACGTCACATCTCCTGTTAAAGGTAAAGCGTTAAAGTTAAAACCAGATTTTTGTGAGGCTGACCACGGAGATGACATTACCTGAACACTCGGCGAACCATTCGCAAACGGCGTGATAACTCCACCAATCAAGTTCAGCGAAGGAGAAGAAGAGCTGTCGAAGTTGTGGATTGACTACATTACGAATTTTGCCAAAACGGGGTACGGTTACGACCTAAAATAGAACAAACCTTTCATACACCTAGTAGTTTTGTTTGTAGTCTTTAAGATTGGGATTATGTCTGTTTCGTGCAGTTGTGGCTAAACATCGGCTTTTACTTGGATTAAATATGTAAAATGTCAAAGTTTCCCGGCAACATCTTTTAATCGGTATTTTCAATAACATCCATTCTATTTTCACAAAAACAAGGCGTTTTTGCAGCAATCCTAATCAAGACGTTGAGGTGCCAATCGAATGGCCGCAGTACGGTAGCACCAATCGTCGGCATTTTCTAGTGCGCAATCTTTTCTTAGTGGGCGAAAAACTAATTGCTGATCGTTATGACTTTTGGATGGACACCGCGTGTGGTACCACAGCTAGAGGGCGCCCGCCATTTGTTCGGTAATAATTTTTTGACGTGTTTATGTATGCCACAAATGCTATTTGAATGTATAAATTAAGATTTCTTTCGCAATACTGTCAATTACAATTAAATAACTTTTGGCTAACTTACAAAGCTGAAATTGATGAGATGTCCTGTTTCCGGCATAAAGACAGTAGCGTTATGTAACTTTCCATTTCGGTTTATCATTAAAATGATACATTTAGCTCCCATGATGACCTAATTCTTTCTAAAACATGAAAGTCACTCACAAGGTGATTACATATCAGTGATAACTGCTCAGAAATTACTTTAGAAATCCAGGTATGCTCGCAAAACAAGTTTAACCATTGCCAATGTTGTTGAGATGCTTTCTTCGCTACGCTGAAATGCTTTACGCACAGTCAACAGCAACCGATGAGAAAAAGGTTTCAAAATACCTACTACTGTTGAAAACTGTTGTGGTTGAAAACTCGTACGGGCGAAACAACGTCTGATGCACTCAAGGTCCACTGTCGAGATAGATATCTGCCCCATTGCAGTTCCGTGGTCAGTTTGGGTCATCCAAACAGTTCCACTGGATTAAAGCAGTAAGTTTTATGCTTAGGAAAACACAAGCGACAAATCCGCAACATTTTTTCTTTTTTTCCCTACGGGTTTCGAACCCGCGACCATCTCGTCGACGAATCTCGATCAGGTTTTTTTCCTGTAGCGCTACAGTCTCGCCTTACAAGGCAGTCGCCGTAACCACTCCGTCATCTGACACTATGGTCTGACAATAATGCTATATTTACCTGCGGAATGTGTCAGTACATTGCGGTGTTAGATCAGGGCACCGATCAGTTGGTTAATGTTTTTGACCCAACGACATCCCGCTTATTGGTAGACAGGCCCAGTAAAAAAGTATTGCAAACTGAATGTTGGATACGACACACATGCCTGAACCTCCACACAAACCGATCCGCCTGACTAAACGTCCACAAAACCGATACGCCCGCACTGAACGCAAGTAATAAAACTGCGCGATAGGAAGTTGCCACACAGTATTGCCTTTCAGGAAAGAACTTTGACAAAACAGGACGTTACATTCTCGCGAGAAATGCTGTTGACATTCAGAATCGAATATTTTAGTGTGCAAACAACTTGTTAATATACGGCTGTTTATACACCTGTTGCAGTCTGTGCAAACTATTTTCAATATTGGTTTATGTAGCTTACTGTTGGTTTGTGTAAGTTTTTGGTTTGAGTAGGTTACAATCGGCTAAGTACGAGTTTGGACTGTAAAATGTATCTATCATTTCTTGCGGTTGTTTAATTATCTGCTATTTGTTGCACGTTATAACTTACGGTTGGTAAACAAGATTTATAGAGGCAATAGTGGAGTTGTAATGATTTTAAAAATATTTGAAAAAATGCAAATGAAAGCAACATAAAACTGATGTTACAATTTTTTTACATGTTGCTTTATATTTTACTCTCGTGGTTATTATCGTTGTCTTCTTAAAATTTCATAATTTTTGCAGACTGTTACAATCACGATTTTAAATTCAAACCGAAATGAGAGGTAATCAAGACGTTAGACTTGCATTCTTCCCTAAAAGTTGACTTGTGAGCTTTGCAAGAATCCAACAATACGATGGAACATCGATTCCAAGCTATCGAAACTGGTGAGGTTGCTGACACTCCTACATCGAACAGTAAGTGGATAGTTAACGTTCGTTGGGTTAAACCAGCGGTTCTCAACCGGGAGCCCACAGAAGTATTTTGGGGGCCCATAAGCTTTGTATGCATAAGATAGAAGCAATATAAAAAAACCGACGTTATGGTCTAAACTTGAAGACTAATCGAGCGCAACTCTAGAAACCTGGCTATAGGGTATCACACGATCTGGCTTATGACCGATCATGTTTAGGCTATTTAATTTAAAACGGTATTTTATTAAAGGGGTGCACAGCTTTCAGCAAAATCTCCAGGACCCTAAAAGATTGGGAACCACTGGGTTAAACCCTACTGAACATTAACAACGTATGCGATACAGTTCCTGGTTTAGATATTTTAACTGCACATAATGCATTTTTTTAGCGACTACGGTCACCAAAAAAGACAAAGCGGGATTTTTCACCTCCGCGCAACTGGTATTTGACCAGGAAGAGATGGAAAAAATCTTTTGTCAGCCTGATGTTATAGACAAGCCAGTAGCGCTTTATGCAATAGCAGGGGAGTACCGCAAGGGCAAATCGTTTCTCCTCAATCTGCTTTTTCGATACCTTACATTTGCTCAGGAAGGAAACGTAAGTTAATTTTAAAGAACATCTCGGCACGCAAGACACAGAAAACAAAGCGCACAAAGTTTTTCTGTTTTCTTGCCTGAGTCTCGTGTGTGTTTTTTAACGTGTGTCTTATAATAAGGCACAACCAATGGTACACCGAATTGGCAAATTATGTCACTCTAATTGTAACAAAACACAACAAAACTTTTGTCATAGGAAAGCGATTGGCTGGCAGACCTTGATGCCAACGTTGGCCATGGCTTCGAATGGCGCGGAGGAAAGGATAAGCACACAGAGGGAATAGTTATAACTACAAAACCGTTTTTTTTGCCATTTGGGAAAAACGACGATGAAAAGGTATAAAAACCAGACAGTGACCTATTTTTAAATATTATTTCTCATGTAAAACAAAAACACAGAGTTCCATGAAAAACAAGACGTTCAAAAAACCATACAAAACATTTTGTTGCCTACAGTTTAGTTACCACATTTTATGTTTTCTCAGGTTGCTGTGTTTCTTATGGACACCCAGGGAGTGTTTGACAGCGAGTCGACTAGGAAAACTGACAATACTCTTTTTGCTCTCAGTTGTTTACTTGGCTCTGTCCAAATATACAATGTGCATGGGGACATCAACGCTTCTAAATTGGGACATTTAAAAGTAAGCTTTATAGACATACTGCTTCAATAGTCACGTTCTATTTTAGTTTTTTTGCTCACTGTGTGACCTGTAATGGTTAATGAGGAAAAACAGTTAACAATAGAAAAACACACTTTCTCGAGCATTCCAAAGTCTGTTTTGTTTAAAGGTGTTTTCGGAGTTCGGAAAAATAGCCCGCGAAAAGCAACCGACCGGTTCTTTTGATCAGGTACGAAATGAAGCATCAATTGTTTTGTGATTGATTTTCCTGCTCTATTCGAGTTTATACAACGAAGAGGTTAATTGCATAGGTTGTTTTATTGCATTTTTTAACTTTTATTGCATGAAGCAGTGGCACAATTTTGTGTCTAGCCTGTGCCTGGCTGACTTAGGCTCGGCAGTAGTTGCCACATACACCTGACCGAGCGTGCAACAACCGTAACAGGTTGCATCGTTCCATACCCGTGAAGCGTGACGTCATGTTTCACGCCAGCTTGCGACAACTGACCTTTTTCAGTTGTGTGCGCACGTAAATTTTTAAAATCTAAAGAGGAACTTTGCTTTTAAATACTTGATGTAAGCTTCTGGATATCAATAAAAAAATACTATAGCTGCAGGAATAAAATAAGTATATATGTTTAAGTTAACAAGGCCTACTGATAAGTTAACAACGCCTGTTGATACGAATAATTGTACATGCAAACGGATAAATAGCTTAATTGGCAAAACGACGGTTTGACTATTAGGTGTTGCTTTGTGCATACATTCAACCAATTTTAAAAATTTGATCCTAAAAAATTCGAATCGAACCTGAACGTAAAGAGCCTGGGGAAGGGATACATGTTCGGGTCGCAAAAAAAAAATTTTCTGTTAACAATTTAGTGTTAATTTTTTCTGACAATAATCAATTTTATGCTAAGTGCTGCATCTTTTATTTTTAAGGGAATATCAACGATTGGAGATTTAGTGCTCCAACGAAAAGTATACGCCTATCAGGTAAAACCAACAGAAACTAACCGTTTTGCATGTTTGAATAATTTTATTTTTTTAGACCTTGGTGTTTCTGGTGAGAGACTGGTATCATGCCGAAGAGGGATTCGGCTCAGAAGGAGGTTCTAAATATCTCAAAGACATTTTCGAGGACAATCCAAACGAAAGCATTGAACACAAGTCTTTGTGCAAAAATGTCAAGGTAGAGTGATTTTTAATCCGGTTTGTAGTTTCCGCAGGTGCAAACTTAAAGCTAACCCAAATGTATAAAAATCCATTAAATTTGGACAGTTTGTTCGATTGACATCTTTTCCATGCATAAAAATCTTAGGTAACTAGGATATGGGACGCAATACAAGCAGTACAGTGCAAATATACATATATTTTAAAAATGGTTAACACCAACCTTTGATGCTGAAATCTGCGTTAGGGTGCCGCTAGATCATTTTTCGAGTGTTGTATACATTTGACGATCACATTGTTTCTTCCTTCAACGTTTCTTCTTTCAGTCAGAGTGAACCTGTGAATAAACTCTCAGCTAAATGTTAGTAGTTTGTAAACTAAAATCGTTTCAGGTGTTATATGAAACAGTCGATTGTTTTCTGCTTCCTGATCCAGGCAAATCAATTTTGAGAAAAAAGAACGATGAATCGGAATGCACCATACGAGGTATATGATGTGAAGTAAATTTATACAACTTAGCATAATTATTAAAAAACCTTTTTTACAGAAATTGACGAAGAATTCCTACAATATGTTGATGAGTTTGCCCACATCTTTTCGACAGGCCGGTGGCAAAGGAAATTAACGGTGCACCTCAAATTGGTTCGGACATTGTTACGATCGGTTTGCTTTATTCAAAAAAGCTGGCTGGAAGAAACATCACTCCATCCCTATTGTACGAGGTACGGTACCAATTCAAATAAACGCTGTGGACAGTTTTTCGATATCTGCATAGTTCATAACATTGTTATGCTTCACTAGCTCATTTTAAAACAAATTATCAATGTTTTCAGTTTCAGTTGTGTTTCCAGATTAAATTTGAATTTTTGCGTTTGTGATTAGGCCAACGCAGAGTTGACAATGGAAAAAGTGATGAACCGTTGTGAAACGCTGTACAGAAGCGAGGTTGCGGTTAGTCATTGTTGTATTGTGATAAAAATCTTAGCCTTTACGCTACACCAGTGATTCCCAACATTTTTGTGGTTGCGTACCACTTGGAGGTAAAACAATTTCGACGCGTACCACCTAGTTGGAGAAAAACGTAATTTCGATCTGATAACTATTTTATTTCCTGAATCGAGTATTATCAGATACGAAAGCAACGAAAAATGTATTTCAAACTAATGGGCGATCTGTATTTGCTTGTTCTCCACCAGACGATCGATGCGGGGCACAACTTTGCTTACTGCGCACCGAAAACCATGTCCGGGGGAGGCAAGGCGGTTAATTCCTACTACAATTGCAGACGAAGTCACATTGCCTTTGGTATCTTTATGACTAAATAATTTTGGGACAAAGAAATATTGTTCACAAAAGGTTGTTGGCCATCGTACTTTTGCACTTTGAATAGACCAGTTGAGTGTTATAAAGTAACCTAAGGTATCGATTTGTTTATTCGAACTAAATTCGCAAATTACCAAAACGTGCTCGCGTACCACCTGAAATGCCGTCGCGTACCACTAGTGGTACGCGTACCACCGGTTGGGAAACACTGCGCTACACCAACCCAATATCGGACACGTCAGGATGACGTAACCTTTCAACGTTACCCTAATAGGGTACAGGTGAAACATATTTGTGACAAAATCAATACAATATTCGCAGAATCTCACCAGTCGTGTTATGACACAAGAAGAACTCGAAACAGCTCATAAGAGGATTGTTGATAGCACTCTTTAACGTTTTGACGAGGAAGCGAAAATAGGCGAAGATGATTTTATCCTTGGTTATCGTGACAGTTGGGTGAAAACTTGCGAACTACTGTACAACACCGCAAAGCAACAAAACAAGCTCAACAAGGTAGTTCCCAAATGCTTAAGGGGATGCATTTTTTCTACATCACCTTTAAATTCTGTGTTTAGGCGGCGTCTGCAGATTACTACCGCGGTAAATTGGTGCAAGGGAAAAAGTCATATGTCGACGAAATGAAGGTAAATCAAGTTTGCGTTGCGCATATTTTTCTGGTGTAAATTTAAGTAAAATTTTAGTATTTTGGTAGTCGATGCTCAGGGGTATGGAAGCATTTTTTTGTTATTTAATACGTTGTTTTTATTCACATGAGCTAAATGTTTGCAAATTTTTAACTCCAGCATGTGTTTAATTTTTAGCAACATCTGGATGCATGCAGACATAATGATTGTTACTTGGATGAGGAAACGTTTGAAACAAAGGACCAAACAGCACAAAACAAAGCCAAAAAAAAGTTTGATGAAAACGTTTGTTCCCTTTTACTATACTATTTAATACACTGTACGCAGTGTTTTCCGGGCGCACTTGTAACTCTCAAAGTATTTGAGGACGTCTTACATTTTTGTTGAATAATGATAAACACGTAAAACCGTAGTCGCCACGAAATTGCAACATAACGAACTGAAACCAACTGTTAAGAACGAAACCATTCTACCAATATCAAATTTCCTAAAATATGTGATTTATATTAATTTTCTTGTAAAATTATTCTGCTGGTGTTAGGAAGGTGCTTCTTTGGTTGATGGCACAGAATTACAGGATTTAGTACAAACTTTCAAGGACAAACAATTCAAGAGGTTGGAAGACGAACACCTTCCTCTCCAAAAAAAAAAATTGAGCTACAAAAATTCATTGCAACGGGTGGGTAAAACGAACTTCGTTTTGTCGGTTTGGTGTTGCTGCCTAGTTTATCTAACATTCGTATTTGTAGAAGAAACTTGAATGCAGATTGCTTGCAGATGCGGAGACGAAATTACAAGACTACGATTCCAACATGTCGAATGTAAGAGGCGAATTTTTGTGTTATAACAACGATCAACCGAAGGAATGAAAGGAGATTCAGTTTTACCACTAAATCGTCTATTCCTAAATTTATCTTGACAGAACTAATAAGACCACGTGTGTTAATTTATCCAGTGCAAGTTTAAACAAAGAGCATTTCAGAATCGTTCTGTCGTCACGTCCTAGTACCTGTAAAACAATAAAGAGGTTTTGAAACGAGTTTTGCACAATTTTAGAAGCCAAAAGTAGATAATTTATTCTAATTATAGTGGTGTTTATAGTTGAAAATTTTTTTTTATTAGATCATATTTAAAGGCAATATCTTGTTTTTCCTTAGCTTTGCGTTGAAGGTAATGAGTTTGCCCAGAAACATGAAAGACACTACAGAGAAGGTTTGAGATTCTTTGACAACCATTCGACCAAGGGAACTTCGTTGTGCGGCGATGTAAAAGAAGTTTTTTTGGAAAACTTAGAAGTCAGAATGCAATTGTACAAGACAACCAACGATTTGAACCTGGTAATGCCAACGATTTGAACCTGGTTTGGTAACTTGTTACGGTGCTGGTAGCTGTCACGTTTTCCGCTTTCAAGTGTTATATATTTATTTATGTCAGTTTCAATTTTTGGCAGCAAATACGCATACTGTTTAAGGTCGGGGACGCTGGAGTTTCAGTAATTATAAAAGATTTGGCGTGCTAAAAGTATTTTTTCTTACAGCAAATAAAGCGGGCTCCGTCAAAGAGTCGTTCATTGGCTAACAATATCAAAGAAAGTTACAAGAGTAAAACGTCAAAGGTATTTATATTTTAACATTCAAGCCATTTTTTATTATAGATCAAGTATTATTGGGTTTTTAATTACACAGTTGGGCTATATGATACTTTCATGCGTCGTTGTTTCCGTTTACGATCTGCCGCTGAAAGGGGCTTTCAAAATGATTGTTTTTTAGGCGTTCGGAAACCAATACGTCCCAGAAGATCATTTTCAGATCAACGAAGATGAGATTATGGGAACATGTTTGACGGAACTGCATAAAACCACTTCCTACATTCCAGACAAACTTGCCTGGAATGAGTTGGTCGAAAAAGTGCTTGAAAACGAAAGAGCGAAAATCACGGAACGGAACAACTTTCTCAAAGTAAACATTTCTTTCACTTAAAAAAGACATTTTTTTGTTTTGAAAACTTATAACGTTCGACAAAAATTACTTCCAGGCCAAACACACGCTTATGTTCTCCAAAAAAGCTATGGAACTCGAAGATCGATTTGTGCAAAACATGGAAAAGGTAATTGGAATACCGAGATACGCGCGAACTAAAATGCGTAATGAACTGTCAATAGTCGCACATACCAATTGCCTGTATTGATGTTAGGAAGCATCGAAGTTATTTTGTGAAGAGGATTTGGCACTAAAACATACCTTTCTGCAAGAAAAGTTGTTGAAAGACTTTGACACCACCAGCCCTGTGAAAGAACCCTACGAAAAACACCGGGAAATAAAGGCATCCCTCCAACAAGCAACTACGACGTATTCGGGTTTTTTGAAAAAAGTGATAAAACAAAAGCAGGTGAACAAATCTTACACAACATGATATTGTTTTATTAGTGATCGGTATAATGTGTAAAAAGAATGTCGATTTAATTTTTTCTTTTTATGACTATACATCTTTTTTAAAGGTGGAAAACAGGGAAACTGCGGAAAAGGCTTTGGAAGCGCTGCTGGTTCGTTACAATTCCGATGTCTTTGAGGTATTCCATTGATTTCTTAATGCCAAAATAGAACAATAAAACATGTTTTTATTCCTTTCCAAAGATTGATAAATTATTGTTTGTTTGTTTGTTTCATTATTATCCTCGGGGGCGGAGCAATGCCTGAATGCGTTATGCTCATTATGAGTCCTCAGTCGAGCTACCTGCTTCATTGCAGTTCCGTTGGATCATTTTTTATTTGATTTTTTTGATTTTTGAAACTTGGTGACTTCAATTTGGGTCAACCCAACGGGATCCTCTGGGTTGGAGCAATGCCGCTTAAGTGGCTTGCTCAGGGAAACACAAGCGACTGAGATGGGATT
>QXVZ01026280.1:12878-24669 GCA_008931825.1 Phallusia fumigata
TGGAGCAATGCCGCTTAAGTTTCTTGCTCAGGGAAACACAAGCGACTGAGATGGGATTCAACCCACAACCTTGTGTGCACAAGGCAGTGTCGCTAACCACCGGGCCATCTTTAAATTAAATCAAAGTTAAAAATTAAAAACATTGCTTTTATAACAAAAAAACAAAATGTCCGCGCCTCTCTGCATGGTAATCACAAACCCAAACAAATGACACAAAGTTATTTAATTGGCTATGGGCAATTAAAAAAGTAGCAAGCGCCCAATCTGGTTACATAACACCAAAATACAATTCTACACACTTACACGTTTTGGAGAATTTTTAAAGACAAAACTCCTGTAATGCAAAATAAAGGTTATTTTGTTTCACTTTTTTCTTCCTTTGTTTTTTTTTTAAATTTTATTTCAATTTTATTTTTAAAGTTTATCGACAAAAAGTACGCGGATCCAGATGATTTTGAAGCACTACACAAAGAGTTAAAGAAAGTCTTTGTAAGGCAGATAACAATCGCAACAGCAGACCCCAGCATGAAAAAAGAATTCTCGAAACGACTAGAGAATTCTCTCGATAGATTTCATCTCGACTGGAAGCTTGTTAACCAATTTCACAAAAAGTTTTACACCCGCAAAGTTACCCGACCTGCTTCTGTCATTGGAGCGGTCGTCGGTGCAATTCTGGGGGTTGGTTTGGCGGCTGTTGAAATTGTGTTTATACCTGGTATTGGATGGGGTCTCGGAGCGCTTACGGTCGTTAGAGGAATCGCTTTGGGAGCCTCTGTGGGAAATTTTGTTTCGGGCAAGGTGGGCGAGTTGACTGCCAGGTTTAAAAACAACTTATAAAAACTGTTTTAGGTTTTGGTTTGTGTAAATATCACTGGCTAATCAACAACCAACCCCCCTAGTAGTGAATCTGCGTAGTCACTGACCTATAAACCGATACTTTGTATATTGCTTTGATACTGAAAAAGTGACTTTTGATGTTCTTGTGCATGTCAACATTGCACCAAAATTGTTATCAAGTAGTTATATGGAAACAAAATAATTTGCAAAATGCAAAAGAAGTTGTTTGATTGCATTGGTGTATATATTATATGTAGCGTCGACTAATTTGCTTTGGATTCAATACAACCCTACTAATTTTGAATTATGTGTAAGTTATAACCATCATCCAACCATGTGTTGCACACATCAACAACGTTTTGCTGTTTGGTTTATTGTTTGAGATCGACTGCGCTGATAATCACACAACTTATACGAACAATTCTACTGAAGGTCCTAAGTAAGTGCTTGATTAACAGCGATCATTCTTACATCAGTCTCCGTATTTTTAAGAAAACGATAGAGAAATCTACAACACACGAAACAGATTTGTCAAAGATACAAAATGATTTTAAACAGATATCGTTTATGGTGCATAGAAATAAAAAATGTAACGCATACCGGAAGCTTACACAGTAGAAGACACGAATAACCAAACGCTTTACTCTGTGACCTGGCCGAATACAGGGCTCCATACAGGTTCGATTGAGGCCCGACGGTCGACATCACGAGGGTCAAGTTCCGGCTTATTTTATCAACAAAATTACTGATCAAGGCCGACGAAAGAGTAGGTATAAGAATTATTCTTATTTTAAATTATTATTTAGAATAATTATAACTATTGAAAATTATATTATTATGCTTAGAATAATTCTGCCCTACCACTATCCATTTTAATAGGTTCATACTCCAAAATTTGAAGCAAAGGTGGGTTTAGCAAATCCAAAGTCAGGTTTTGCTGCCTGCAACAAATTGAATGGTAGAAGTTGAAAAAAATGTTTTTAACTTACCCTGGTATGAGGTCGTGTCATCAATATTTTTGACATTCCCTGCAGGTTATGTTACTTTAATTTATCTAAGGAGGCCCTGACACATTTAGTTAGTTGTTAAACATTTTGTTTGAATGCTTTTATAAATTTCCACTTTCATTGAACTTTATGTCTATGTGCAAAGTCGTTAAATTTAACATGTTAGCCAACTCATGGAAAACAAATTTGTTAAAAAAACATAGACAGTGAAACTGTGCCCTCTGGTTTTAAATATTTTTGCCTAGAGTGATTACTAGCTTTTTACCAGTGCTGAGACTTTAATGAAGATCTTTAATAGCAACTAAATAGGGCTTCTCAAAAGTTTTGACTGACAGATTTTTATTAATTTTGATTTACAACCAGTCAACTGAGTTCAGAAATCATTTAATATAGTATATTCGTTATTCGACTTTTCGCACTTGTTACTAAAAACGTGAACCTGTGAACTCGGCACTATGGCCACGCCCATTACATTGCCAGTTTCGAAACCCGTTTCCTCCGGATTGTACTAACCACTTGCGTAGTTTCGGCAAGTTTAGGCATCCCGTTCTTAATAGCTTATTCACCCACTAAATTTTTTTTTATGTTTTGAATCCATGGACTATTCAAGTTTCTCGTACCATTTTGTTAGTTGCGCCGTCATACCGATTTCACTTTAATTTCGCCACATTTTTGCACCTGATCAATGTCTGTGCCATATCAGAGTTTTAGTTTAAGGGAGAAAACAACGACAAAAGAGAACATCAATCACCTTTATTAGGCTTTATAACGTTACGGGACGCAAAAAAATAAAGTGCACAATTGGTGGATCGAGGTTGAACACGCTACAGCTCCATTTCCATTACACTTATTGCTTGACGATGTCCACCTGTAAAGGAGGTCGAAACGTTGAAATTTCCCCCTGCAAGTAAAATTTTGTTAAACATTTTTATGACTTGTTTACCCATTCAAAATTTTGCTGTTTAGTTTAAGTTTCTTCTAACTTATCTCTTTTGTTTTGAAGTCATCTGTTTTTTATTTTCGTTGCCATTTTGTGCTCGGATACGAAAAAAGAGTTTTGCGTTTCATACCTAAACTGCTTTATAACTGTTTCAGGTGGACAAACGAAAACATCCAAAAGTTTGGTGCAAATCCAAATAATGTGTCGATTTTCGGTAAAAGTGCTGATGGTATTTCAGTCGGAATGCCCGTCATATTCCTCTTGCCGCGTGGTCTGTTTACAAAGCTACCAATCACAGTTGGGTTGCGAATGATAGTTGTAAGTAAAGTGTTACATTGTTTTCAACATGTTTAAGTTTGTATGACATTATCTCAGTCAATAAGAACGCTGTAAAACTGTGAAATCGCCAATTTAAAATGATACTGTCGTAGTTTTTCTTAATGCAACATAATCACTTGGTCCATGGAGTTTAACAAACATTACGTACACCTTCGTATCGGAGGTAAGCTAACTGATAGGAAAATCTTATGATGACGACACTGCAATACCGCTTAGGTTTTTCTTAACTTCCTGTTTCGGCGTGAAAAAGTACAAACTAACCTTTTCACAGCTTTAATATCATTGGCTTCAATTACCTGTTTAAATAAAAAAGTACTTCCCTTGGGTGCTTTTTGAAGCACTCGTAGGACCAATCCAGAGCAGACCAATCAATTAAAAATCACAGAAACGGAATCAAAACCGTCACACAAAAACAGGAGGCGCTTCCAACTGAAGCCGTCATGGATGCCCAGGCTATTGTGGGATATTAGCTTTGGAATATATTTCAAATAGTATCATTATTTCCAATGAAAACTGACACTAACTAGCATAGCCGCTATCATAACTTGTCGAGTTAAGGAAAGCTACGTATTCCCTACGTACGGGAATAAGTTTATTTCCGAGCATCCGCAAGCTCTACTGAAAAAAAATGAATTTCGGTTCCCTAGATTATTGGTTGTAACAACACTGAAGGATACGGAATCAGAAGGACTATCCTCCCGGATTCGGATACAACAAGGAATTCGGAGAATAGATGGCGAAGGGGATGTTGGTTCTATCTGCCAAGATAGGAATTAGAATGATGGCAGTCAAAACTAAAATTAATTTTTGAGGCAAAAATGTGTAAATTACGAATATACTTTTTTGTTGGGTTATTTTTCTATTTGCCGCCATAAAATAGCTAACGTTTTCCATTTTAGGACGGAAAATTCGAAAAAGCGATGCAATTAATTTTGGAACGGTTTGGTACAGTTTTTTTTCCACCGCCGACAAATTTGGATGGAGCAAATTTGCTAAAATGAGGTTTGTTGTGCCATCTATCGAGCAAGCATTGGGTCATGCTTATCTACTGACATCTAGAGGTGATTTTTTAAATTAATTTGCAAAACTTGCATGAAAAACTACATTAAAACCATACCACTCGCATACGTGCGTACATGTTTCTTTTATCCTAAACAAACGCCATCATGACTTAACTACACTATCTAAAAATTTGTTTTGTTTTTACCTATGGGATGCCTTTTGCAAATGGAAACCTAGAACCTCGGAGTTTAGCGACGGAAAAAGGAGCTTTACGATTACTGGATGAACTGTCTAGGCCACAAACTTTCATTGTAGAAAAAATAACGTTTTTGAAAAACATTTATTTGCATTTAAAATGCACTTTTTTTACATTAATTATGAATTAGGTGTGCTGCACATTCTAAGCAGATTTTAAACATTTGAACAAACGTTATAAGTAAGTTTTTACAATAACAGGTAATTTTTGTAATAGTTGTTTGAGGTAGCCTAAATGAAAATAATTAATGCATAGTTTAGTTTCTTGATTTTCTGAGTGGAGCACTAGTAATCATTCAAAGCTTGATTAGGTTACTAGCAAATGTTATCTAGAAATTTAGCAAAGTTAATTAGCCTATGTGGCTTTATTCGATTATGAGGTCTAAACAGTGAAGAAGCAAGGTTCGGAGTTTCAAGATTTATGGGATGCAAACCAAAGCCACACGGAACACGAGGCTTGGCCTTCGTAGTGTTAAATGTCTAGCCCTGTGCAGTCTTACCACTGTCAGATAATTGATCAAAATGATACCTAAATGTGGAAAATCTTTGGATTGGTAGTGGCACCCTATTTCAAGTTCAAATGTCTGTAGGCCTAAGTGTATTTTTTCAGGTTAAATTTGCTATGTATTAACTGTGTACAGGTACACTGGTGCTGATATTATGTCAATGCGCCTAGCGGTTGCGCTGGTTATACTTTAAATGCAAAAGCTGGTTACACTATAAATGCAAAAGCGTTTCTGCGTACTTTATAGCATTTTAAAACATTCCACTTTAAAGTAATTAGGTTAGTGATGAAAAAAAGGAATATTTGTCCGATTGTTTAAATCACAAGTTACAAAGACATTTTCTTAAACCTCCTGTTCTATTACAACACCCGACAAGGATTTGTTCATAACTCTAATTAAAGATATGCCTGCCCAATTAATTCTTAAAACCGACATGCTTTATTCATTAACCGTTTCGACAATAATTAAGGCCATCGTCAGTAATACAATAAGGCTTGGACTAGAATGTTGTCATTAGTGCAAGGATTTAACATGAGTGTTCAACAGGCTAAAGTATCCAGTCCCCATTTGTTCAGACCCAATCTGTCCGCTGACAACACACCTGTCCCTACGTGACGGCACTTATGAACCTATGCAACCTAGACAAGCCTTCGAACAGTTGCCTAATGTGTTCACGGACTGGTTCGCTTAAAAATAAAGCCGTTTTTCGCTTCAATCTTAAAATCAAGCAATTGTGATGTAATAGTTTTTTCGCAATGTTGTCGATGTGTTGTCAAGTAGTAAATTGGGGTACTCGAAACCTGCCAGCCCCGGCGAATACTGTTGTGAAAAATAACTTTTTTACTAATATATTTCGGTGAACGTTTATCCCATAAAGTCAGATTACCACACTGTCTAAAAATGTTCTTTCGATTAGTCTTAGCTTAGGATTATATTAGGAGTTAACCGGCTGCAGAAACAGAATTAAATTAGATTTAGGATACCGCGACATTTGGTTTATTTGGCCAGTCTACTATCTGTTGTCGACATACGAATTTTCTTGTTACATCAACTATTCCCGATCCATGTCGACCATGGCAGCAACAGCGTCTAAACATTTGACATTTTAAAATATAGGCTAGTCATGAACTATAAGATTCTTTAAACTACCGTTATGCAACATACCAAGCAGTTGGTTCATCAGCACATCCTGATTCGCTTCATCCTTGCTATAAAGTGGCACATATTAGTATATAACTTTAAACCACTTTAAACGCACTAATTTTTCCTTAATTTTTTTCTCACCCATGTGGCCAACGCCTACGGGTTCTTCCTCGCCATCGCCCCCTTTGCTTCAGTTTGTTGTCCAGTCGAAAGAAGTCCAAGCAACAAGATAACAACCAACACTTTGTTGATCTATAACCGACGGAATGATATTTAGTTAAGTGGCGCTTTACATGGAGGTTACAAAGAGGATGTAGCAAGTATGCGTCTTTATTTTAAGTTGCGTAGTTGTGGTAACATGTAACATGTAATGTCTTAGAGAACTTACCTTTCTGGCCCGTACGTGTATACTATAATATACTGGTAACCGCTGGTGCTACTCACAGCTCAATATGCTTGGATGAAAGAGTTTGCTCCTTATTATATTGGTTTTAACTTTTTCTCTTTTTGCGTACCACTCCCAATCTAATTGTTCCGGTTTGGTGTCCTTAAGTCTCAAACATAACAAGGCTCGTCAGATCTTTGTACCATATGTGTCACGTTGGAGCTCTACGATATCCGTACGTAAGACTACATAAATAGTTTAATAACCAACTCTTGCGGTAATTTTTTGGTTCCGTAAAATTAGGAGTAACCCCTCAAAGAATCAGTCCGTCGTCTTTCGTAGTTATCTGTAGACAAGATGCGTAAAACGCGGTTTCATTTAAAACCGGTTTCGGTTACAGCAAATCAATGTCATTTGCTACAGTAGAACTTGCGTAACTTTTACGGAAGCGATTTTGAAATTCATTCTGGCGCGATGTATTTTGTTGTACTGGTAAGGCGGCTAGATTTGAATAATTGGACATAGTTTTGACCAACTAAGGGCGACAATTTTTAACGTTCTTGATCTTATTTATTTAATGAATTTACCTGCAGTAGTTTTTTGGGTTTGTTGAGTAGATTGGTACTTGTTGGCAAATCATACGTATGTCCCAGCACTTACTTCGAACGCAAAATTCATTCCTCTCACGCACGCCAACTGACGGACCGTTATTGACACGTGATAACGTTCTGTGTCTTGATTTTTTTGGGCCATAACAACGTTAAGGGATATTAATATGTTTCATATAGGAACATTTTAGTAAAATAATCCTAAAAAAGATGCACCGCTACCAGGATATGTTTAGCAACCGGGAAACTCCTTAACAGCATGTGTGTCATATAAACGTGCATCCTTCCAATCTGGTTGTCGCTGTCAATCATGCTTAAACTGAAATGCAGTGGTATAGTGCTACAGGAGCGTTCCGCGCAATAATATACCAATATACCAGTACCCGCTGGAGATAGTCTCATGTTTGGCGGAAACACTCCCAATCTAATTGTTTCGGCTTGGAAGTCTCAGTATAACATGGCTTGTTCGATTTTTGTACCATATGTAGCACCTTGAAGCTGTACGATATCCGTACATCAGACTACATACAAATAAGTTTGTTTATTAACCTTTTCATTTCGAAAATGCCGCAAATTACAAAAGAATTAGTCACGACACATATATTGCGACTTTGCCAAATACCGTCTAGCTCTCAATGGAAAGTGGCTTGTCTTAGGTTGACTGGATTAACTAGTTTTGTATCACTGCAAATTGGAGTCATGGAATTTTGGTGCGCGATTTCACTTGAATTTGCATCACCAGTTTTACTCCTCACAGAATACATTTTCGTCCGACATGATGTGTATGAGTTAAATACGGTTCGTCGCCTTCCGACAATGTCTGCAAACAAGATGCGAAAAACGCTGTTTCATCTATTGGGTTGTACTGGTCAAGAGCAGTTAGATTTTAATTGAATTTGGATATTTAGGCATAGTGTTGACCAACTAAAGGCAACGATTTGTTATTTTTTATCGTAGTTGTTTAATGAGTTTTCCTGCAGTTGTCTTTTGGGAGGCACAGCCAAGTAGATTGGTGAGTGTTGGCAAATGATACATATGTCCCAACCTTAAACACAAAGTTTATTCCGCTTACGCATTTCAACTGACGGACCGCTTTGGAATGCGATAACGTATTGCTTGGTCCGTTTTGGGTTTTTTAATAACAATGCGTTAAAACGTACCAAGATGTCCCCGACGAACTCTTTAGCGGCCTGTGCATCATACCAATCTGGTTGTCTCTATCAATTATGCTTAAACTGAAATCCAGTAGTATAGCGCAACAACGTTCCGAGCTCCGCGCCATCATTTCTTTAAGTGAATGTTGGGTCTGGGGCAACATCTAAGAAAAGGACGTCGTCTATGTAGAGCTCCGGTGTACGACGTCCTTTTCTTAGATGAAGTAGAATCCGAAGCTAATGATTTTAACCCTATTTAATCTGCCTACCACGGGCCTTATACATTTTTTGAATCGCGTATAATGTTTTTCTTATGTCGGGGAGTTCTTAGGTATGAGTAATGTTTTTTCACAACATCTGTTGCAAACTAGTTAACGCGGTTTCTCATGAAATAAGTCTCTGCAAATACTGTTGTGGTATTTACCTAAAATTCATCCATTCCGATGAAGTATTTATGTCATAATCTAAGATTGTCTAAAGTGTCTGCTGCTTTTTCAGTCTTTTTTGGTAGATTATATTTGACTATACATTAACAACCACCCGAATGCAGGTCTAGAACAAAACTAGACTTAGAATACCACTTGAGTTTATTTGGTTCGTTAAAAGCAATCTGTTGTGGACGACCGAATTTTTTTCTGCATCTAAAACTTCTCTTCTCGATCTATGTCGACCATGGCAGCAACTTCGGCTGAAACATTTTTCAATATAGTCAGGTAATACAAGAGTTTTTTAAATACCAATATACAACATACCGACAATGTACCTCTCTTGCCTTATCACATTCTGATTCGCTTCATCCTTGCTAAAGTAGCAAAGGTTAATTCCTATGATATTACAAATCACTTTAACGGCATTAATTTCTCCTCAACGTTATTCTTACCCAGCTCTCCAACGCCATCGATTTTTTGCTTCAGTTTGTGGACCAGTTAAAAGAAGGCCAAGCACCAGAATAACAATCAACATTTTGTTCATCTATAACCGTCGAAATGCCATTTAGTTTGTAACGCTTTGCATGGAGGTTAAGATAAGGGGAGCAAGTATGCGTCTTTATGTAACAACCTAACTGAAACTCGTGTGCTTTAATTTGCGTAGTTTTGTTGACATATATTACATATTATAGAGAATAAAAACCAACATGTGTAATCTTAAACTTTGTATTGAATATAGAATGTTTGTAGAACTTACCTTTCTGGCCTGCGCGTGTACAATATAATAGACTGGCAACAGCTGCTGTTAGTCACAACTCATTAAGCTTAGCGAAAGAAGTTTGCTCCTTAATATTGGTCAACCGTTTTTTTTTCTCTTTTGCGTCCTACTTCCAATCTAGTTGTTCCGGTTTGTCGTCCTTAAGTCTACACATAACATGGTTCGTTGGACCTTTGAACCATATGCGCCACGTCGGAGCTCTACAATATCGATATCAAAAGTCTACATTTAATAAAAACTCTTTTTATTATTCAACGCTAGCGGTATTTTTTCGGTTCCGTAAAAGTAAGAATTACTCACAGAATTCGAAAAACGCGTTTTTATCTAAAAATGGTTTAGTTTACAGTAATCCAAGGAGTACAACACGCTTAACGTTTACAGAAGGCGAGTTAGAAATTTTTTTGGCGCGATACACGGCTAGATTTTTATTGAATTTGGATGTTTAGACATGATTTAGACCAACTAAGGGCAACAATTTATTACATTATGGATCGTATTTGTTTAATCCTGCTGTTTTTGGGATTGGTAAGTAGATTGGTAACTGTTGGCAAATTGTATGTATGTCCCAAGATTTCTTTTGAACGCGAAATTCATTCAGCTCATGCACGCCAACTGACGGACCGTTACTGGCACGTTTACGTTAGCCTTCTATACGCCCTGGTCTTTAGGAGGCCTTAACCACAAAGCGTTAACGGGTAATAATATGTTCCATAAAGGAACATTTTAGTGAAATGCCACGACAAAAAAGATGAACAGCTGACAGGATATGCTTTAGCCACCGGGGAACTCCTTAACAGCCTGTGTGTCTTCTAAACGTGCATCCTACCAATCTGGTTGTTTCTGTCAACTATGCTTTAATAGAAATGCAGTGGTATAGTGCTGAAGAAGCGTTCCGTTTTCCGCTCCAACACCTTTGCAAGTGAATGATGGGTTATTAAAGCAAATATTGAATTTGTAAAATCAAAGAATTTTGTGTGTTGCAAGTATATGTAATTTGGGTTTCGTAATGAAATAAAGTAAACAGCTCAGATTTTGAACAAACCTATAATAATGCTGCAAAACGAAACTTCGTTGTGTTGTGGTGGCCTTGGCTAATGTGTCCACGGCCAAACAACAAAAATAAGTAATATTACTGCATTGGAGTAACACGTTCAAAGGTAAATGTTAGGCTATGCACGTCAACTCATTTTGAAAGACGCTGGCAAAAAAATTTATAGAGTTTTAATTGAGACCAAAGACTTTGTGGTAGTTTTTCCAAAACGGCTTGTTTTTCACATGTGTGTAATTTGGGTTTACGATTTCGATTGTCAGGGAATTGGTAGGTGAGTAATGCCTTTTTTCAATGCTCCCAATCTGTTGCAAGGTAGTTGACGGGGTTGTTGTGATTTTACCTAAAGTTAATCCATTCCAATGAAGTAATCATGTTAATATGTAGTTTAACACACTGTTCAAAAATGTCTGCTCCTTTGTTTAGTCTTATCTGTGGTGGCTTACTGATCGACTATGCATTACCAACTACCCGACTGCCGGACTAGAATAAAACTAAATTTCGGCTACCACGACTTTAGGTTTATTTGATCCGTTAAAAGCAATCTGTTATCGACGAACGAGTTTTCTGTGTTGCATCTAAAACTTCTCATCTCGATGCATGTCGACCAAGGCAGCAACAGCGTCTAAAACATGTTTAAAATTACAATATAGCCGGGTGAATTTTTTAAGCACCATTATACAACATACCAAGCAGATGCTCTCGCATTATCGCATCCTGCTTTGCTTCGTCTTTGCCTCTGGAATAACACGAGTTTTCTATTTTAGTTTANAATAATCCCATTCTATGACTATTCATCATAAATGTTAAAAGCAATACATATTTTTCACGTGTATTGCGCAAACCAAAATACGCGTTACAACGTCGAAAATGATCTTATTATTTCTAATGAATCATGAATTCAATGTCTTCAGTGTCTTCAATGTCTTCAATGGCTTTAATCATCGAATCTAAACAGACACGTGTTTGTTTCTACCATAGCAAACAATGTTTGGTTCTTATAATTAAACAACTTACCCATCGAGAAAACTTCATTCGGCATAGAATCCCCAGTAAGTCTGCAAAAAGTGCGGTCACATTGTTTTTCCTTTCATGATGTGTAGTTGTTTTGCACAACGCATTCTGAGAGCCGGAGTCTTTTTTTTGTGTATTGAAATTACTTTATCTCTCACCTCGCGTGCCAAAATATACCCTTGAAGTCTCGTAGAAACTTCAGAACGATTTACCTTCTGCAAAATGTTTACTGATTTTTTGTTTGTTACAGTTTGCTAATCCCCTCCTTTCGTAGGTAGCAGACCTCTACCTTTAAATTTTTTTGTGTGGAATTCATGTTAGAACTTTGCAGGAAGGTTTCGATTTAC